>VZTJ01002253.1:2337215-2495184 GCA_013397795.1 Orthonyx spaldingii | reverse complement strand
GCCGGGCCCGCCCGGCCCGCCCGGCCTCATCCCGCCGCCCGCGGGGCCGCGCAACCCCAACAACACGCTGGTGGACGAGCTGGAAGCGTCCTTCGAGGTGAGGGGGGGCAGCCGCGGGCGGGCGGGCGCTGCCCTGCCGGCGCCGGCCCCCGCCGCCGCTCAGCGCCGTGCTTCCCTCTCCCGCAGGCCTGCTTCGCCTCCCTGGTCAGCCAGGACTACGTGAACGGCACGGACCAGGAGGAGATCCGCACCGGTGAGCCCCTTCTCGATAGAACGCTGCTCGGAGCAGCGGCAGGAACGAAACCCACCGGGAAATGGGCGCGGTCTGCGGGGAAGGGCTGAGTGTGCCAGCTGGCTCCTGACACACTCAGCCAGGACTTGGGGTTGGGTGGGGTTATGTCGGCGTGCAGTGAAATGCCTGTTTCGGACACCACGGAGGTGATGTGATGCGGTAGGAAGCTGTATGAGGCAGTAACAGGAGGTGGGAAAGGCCGGTCCAGGCTGCACAATAGCGATGCTTTAGGGCTTGAGTGACGCACCTCCATGGAGGCGAAACAAATATTGGTATGAACAGGAGATTGAAAAGTGGCCCTTGACTATCCTTAGAAGTACAGTTGTCCCTGAAAGTTTTCTGAAGCTTCACTCAAGTGACATTTCAAAACCGGCATAAATGCTTTTCAAAACTCCTTTCTGGATATTTGGTCATATTCATGTGCTGGCATGGAACAGCTTTTATTACTAAAACAGTAGTGGGTAGTATATGAGGGCAGAATATTCTCCTCAATATGTGCATATTTTAGAACCCTACACTGAGCTTGTTGCGTAGGCATACAGAAATGTTTTTGTTATTCAACCAAGTTCCATGACTTATTTTATTACGCCTTGTCATTGTCAGAAATAAGATAAAACCTGGAAGTATTGTTGTCCTGCACTTCCAAAAGAAGTTGTAAGTTTGCAAAGCAGTGTCTTACACAGAGACTTACTGGTTTTATAAACAGGTCATTTTAGATATTCTGAAGATTTTGTTTTTAGAAAGTACTGTGAAAAGTGTTTTTAATAGACCACTACCATTACCAGCCTGAAATCTGTTTCTTTTGGAAGCTGTTCTTTCAATACTGTTATTATATGTTTAGGTGTTGATCAGTGCATCCAAAAGTTTCTGGATGTTGCAAGACAAACTGAATGCTTTTTTCTGCAAAAAAGACTGCAGCTATCAGTCCAGAAACCAGAACAAGTAATTAAAGAGGTATGTTTATTTACCTGTCTTGTGCTAGGTCAGATAAGCTATGTACCTTAATCACCTTGTTCATATTAATTGTGGGTTTCTCAACATGATGCTGTACCTTAAGTTGGTAGAACTTGACTGTTACCATAACTCTCACGGTGAACCTGGAGAAGCTGGAATACCTGCTGCTGTGTGGAGTATTGGAACACAGCTAATAATTCATTGGAAGAAACAAACTAGTTAGTCAGATGTTGCTGGGGGGTGGTGATCTCTGATATAGGTGACGTAGGTGAACGGCATTAGAGACTTTTCTATTATTCAATTTTGCCACTGTAAGATCAGCTTGAAAACTCAAGATCTAAAAAAGTTACATGCCCTTTATGTAGGTGGTTATTCTTATGAATACTACCTATTTACTAATACACAGCTTTTTCATCCATAGGATGTTTCAGAATTAAGAAATGAATTGCAGAGAAAAGAAGCATTAATTCAGAAGCATTTGAGTAAACTGCGACACTGGCAACAGGTCCTGGAAGACATCAGTGTACAGCACAAAAAGCCTGCAGAAATGCCTCAAGGTCCATTAGCTTACCTGGAACAAGCATCTGCAAATATTCCTGCTCCAATGAAGCAAACATAATCTTCCGTTTTACACAGCTCAGTATTTTAAAAGCAATGATATTCTTTGTATGCTTTTTGTATAATGTAATTTGTACTGCAAATATAGGTAAAACAATTAAGCCAAATAAATTATCTTCTTTTTCTTTTATTACAGAAGTATGGATTGGTTTTATGTTTGAATGGAAAATATGCAGAGTTGCTGTTCAGGGTGCTTTCTGGTAGAAGTGTCTCCCAGAATGCATCCTGTTCCTTCTAGAGAGGGTGGCCCTTACTTTCCCCTATGCAGAGATTAGTGTGTGATTTTACTGGAATATTTAAATGTTTTGTGATCCAGTAATTAGCTGTGAGTACCACTGCAGAAACACCCTTAGAATTGTCTGTATGTAGGTCAGATTGCCTTTTTTTTTAAGTGAATTGTCATTCTCCACCAGACTGGCTCACCTCATGGAAGGTGTCTTGGGATATACAAATTTGGTTCTTATAGGATGAATTGAAATGGAAAAACACACACAAAAGGGTGGGATATGTAATGCAGGCCTAGTGTTACTGATGTTCTGTCTATCAGGCTACTGTAGAGGTGGTCCAAAATACCTACCCCTAAAATAAAGACAACTCATTGTGAAGGTGGGGTCACCAGGACTGTCCAGTATACAGAATTACCTTCTATTGCAGTGCTCTATTTAGTAAGTTAAATGTAGCCAAAAAAGATTTTGGAGGTAGAAATAGCGAAAGAGTCTGTGTATTACTAAGCAACAGATTTAATTCATCCCTATAACCACTTTTCTACATATACCTTTTTGGGGGCAGAGTTGAATAATTAATAATTTTCACCCTGGAAATAAGAATTACTAATTGTGTATTGAAATTTCTAGTGTTCTTGGGGCAGTGTGGATGAAATTAATGAAAACAGCCCTGTAAATTTCCATCCTCACAGATACCAAGCCCCCCCATCAGTGTTACTGTACACTATTTAATCTCTTCCTTGATTACAAGTATGAAAAGTGCCTTTTTACCAAATCTAATGCCAAAATCACGTTTGCAACCACACAGTTCCTCTTGGAAAAAATACTAGATAACTAGGATGAAAAGTATTGACCTGCAGAAGCGTTCTGCCCTTCCTTCCACCTTTGCACCAGCAGTGAGATGCAGTGGCTGTTTAGTATGAAGTGTTTGCATCTGTTGGTTGCAGCTCTTGCTGGCTGTTGGATTTAAGAAGAAGTTAGGTTGGAGGTAATGTAAAATCTTTGCAATGTAAAAATTTTTTTAGGTAGCTGGGCCCTGCTGGTTGAAATTAAATGGGGATTCAAAGCAATTGAAGAGGAACTATGCTGTCCTAAATAGCAGGCTGCTGGTTGCACATTTTCCTGCCTTTCAGACTTATTGGGTTAATTAACCAAGAGTTAACTTGTTCATGGGTTCTTTCCTCCCAGCAATGAATTAGCATGACCTGATAAATGTAGTCATTCCCCCACTTTGCTTTTATATGGGCATGAAACTAGGATGGAGATAAAAGGTACAAGTGTGCGTTGCCATCACTCTGGAACTCAGCGTATAAGTCTGACTTACTTCAGCATAACATAGAACTCTTTTGAAAAACATAGAAATTGGATAATTTACGAGCTTTAATGATCATACTTACACATCATCCTCATTTATCAAGCTGATACATGTATTGAAATTCAATGGGCATATTACACAGCAATGCTGACTATACAAAACAGTTTAGGAAGCAAACCAGAAATTATTTTTAAAGCAGCCTGCTATAAACATGCTATTTTTGAAGGTGTACCACATGCTGTACAGCTTAATCATTTAACAAAAGGCATTAAAAACTTTCAAAATTACATTATTATATGCAGAACTTACTTTAACAGCTGACGAAGCAAGTGTATAAATATACAGAAGTAAGATCGTTTTTTCAGCTGGTGCCAAATTGACACGACGTATCAGAGTCCAAATTGCATATTTAATGAAATTGTGGAGTTGTACAGTCTCTTGATTAAAAAGTCTTTTCACATAACAGTATCCAGACTTTTGCCTTCATTTTTTACAGCAGTTGTTAAAAAACCAGCATTTTTCTGAAATTCATGCCTATAACTCCATAGTTATTAGATGTAAGAGACTGCAGGTATGCCTAACTATTTACTTAGAAATTACATCTTTTTTTTCTTCCTTTAAATCATCTATTGGATTATCATTCCTAAAAAGAAAACAGGAATGACTTTTATAGTAATTCTGAGAAGTATGGAAATAGTTTGCTTTAAAATGAAAAATACTTAGTAAACCATTCTTGATGCTGAGGATCTTGTTTTTGGTCATCTTTGGTTTGTGGTGGTTCATTGCCATGTGTCCTGTGCAAACAAATAAGCATTAGCATCACTGACCTACTTACTTACAATCTCATCAATATGTAATATTTTTCCCAGAAAAACTCATGATCCCATGAATGGTTCAGTGCTCAGGTGAATGGATGAGGCCAAAAGGTGCCAGCTACAATTGTAGTGGGATCTGCGCCAGCCAGGTAACTGGGCTAGCAGCACTGGTTGTGACATGAAGCAAAGCATGAAGCAGAGCTTAACAGCTATGGAGAAACGTTTGAACATAGTTCTTGACATCCCAAAAAATAGAAAGATGCTTCAAGAATATGAAGTCTTGAAAATCAGAGAATGGCAGCTGCAATTTACTCTTAAAAATACAAAATATAATTTATACATTAAAAATGTTGAGTTAAAAAGTTCTATTTGAACTTTTTGAACATAAAAAAAGTTCTATTTGAAACTGTAATATTTATCTGAACACTACCTGGCATTCATAATCAATCCTATTACATAGGCCCTAATTTTCCATCATTCAGGATGTTTTTAACATATGATAGCAAATAGGACTTATGATTGACTGATTTAAAAGAATTAAGTGAGTAGCAGGCAAGCTACCCTCAGTCTCCCTGTACATTCGTTTCCCTTTAAAACAGAAATCCCATTTGCCTTGGCAGTCATCTGGCATGACATAGCATGTGTGTATCTTTAAGAAGTGGGAATTGCCAAACAGGATCTAAGCCTGTTTCCCAGGTTGTTTTTGTCAGTAGTCAGCACCATCTGTCCCCAAGGAAAGAACTCTCTTGCACATAATTTACAGGATAACTAATCTCCACCATGAGCTAGAAGAGAAGGCTAGATTTTGTCCTGAAACACAGTGGTAAGGCTTGGGGATTTTTTTAACTGTGTATTAGCTACATACATTTTTAACTATTTCTTGAAGAGAGAGTTCATGTTATAAAACATGGAACATTGTTTAAATAACTCATAAATTTGAAGAATTGGAGGTCCTCAGAGAGAAAACAACAAAGAAGTTAAGTATCTGCTAATCAGTTTTTAAGTCTCTAGCCTCTGGCAAATGATTAGCCTAGATTCATTCAAATATCTCCTAAAATAAAAACATGCCATCTACATCTACCATGTTCAAGGTGAGGCAACAAAAATAAGAAGGAAGACACATCTTTAACAGAACCACTAATAGACACCATGTTCACAATTAATTACATACTTAGCTAAATACTTGCAACCCTTTGTTTTTTTCCTTTTGTGTGTGTATGTTTTGGTTGATTGGTTTGGTTTCAGGGTTGTTTTTTTTTCCTACCAGGAGGGGTTGCAAGCATAAGCTGTGCTGGGTAGGGATTATAGCCCACTTTTGCAGTGAAGTCCTGGATCTGTCTGCAGAAAACCAAACACACAGAGTTCACTGCACAGTAGGAACCTTACACTGTTGTGTATTTCCTAATATCCAATGTGTTTGAATTGCCTTTAAGATTCTAAATATGAATTCATTTATCGTCATACAAAAGGGACAAATACCTTGTGGCGGCACTGCTGTCTGAGGGCTGTGTTGATGGAGAGCCCACCCTGAGGCAGCCAGGACTCCGGTCTAAGCTTGTAGATTTTGTTATTTGAGGAGCACTTCTTTTTGATCTCAAGTCACAGCTCAAAAAGCTCTTTGCGTAGGAAGCTAAATTTGGAACGCTGACAACACGACTGGGCACCTCAACCGTTTTCTTCTTCTGCTTTTTGTTGTAACAGAAAACTTTATTACATACACATTTTTTACAGTTTATATTATAAAACTTGATCCCCAAATGTCTTGTGAGGAACACCCAAATAGAAAGATTTCTATCTTTTTCTATAAGCATTTTAATTAAATTCTCAGGGTATGTTGTGAGTATCCATGAATTTTGGCATCCAATTAAAACAACTTGTGTATTTGACCCTGAGATTTTAGACACATCAAGGTGCTTTCCACCAACTTGACCTCCCTTCTTTCCATGCCTATATAGACAGTATCATGCAGAGGGACTGGAATGACAAAGGGTAGATACCAAGCAACTCAAATAGATTCATAATTTTCCTCGATGCATTCAATATCCCAATTAGCAACTCCCAAATCTGCAAGCAATGGCCATGCTTATCCCAGTGGAAGACTGATGTTGTTGGAGTTCTAGTGTTTTATATCAGCTTAAACACCTGTTATCTATGTTGCATATATACTTCTACTGAATTTCTCTTATGCTCAACAACTGACTGTAAGTTGGCTTACTGGAAAGAATTCTACTGAATAACATTATCATGAAAAATTGATGGCACTTTTATTGTCCTGATTGTCTGTATGATTCAAATAGTAACAAAAACGATTATGATTTGTGATTTTAATTGCACTGCCCATCTTACCTTCATGAAGGGAGTCAAGCATGCTGTATTAGGGTTGAAAGAAAATGACCGATTCCTGTAAGATTCAATGTTGGGTGAAAGTGAATGCTGACATTTTCTTCCTTCCTGAAGGGAAACAAAGTTATGTGTATGGAAGCATGTATTTGTTAGAAGCTGGTATGGAAAGATACATTTGTCAAAGTATTCCAGAACAGAAACAAACAACCAGTCTTAAGCAATGTGAGAAACATTGAATAGAACCTTCCAACAGATTCCAAAATACGTATGTACATATAAAAAGCAGCCTTACCACCAGCTGCTTGATAATCTCTTCTCTCTCACTTAATTTGTCTTGCAGACAGTTTATAAGGTGTGTATCTTCAGACCCGGACTCCCACTTTCTTGACTTTTCTTCTAATTCTTTAAGTCTGTACCAAAGAAAATGCAGATCCTAAATTCCAAGCCTAAAATACAGGGACATAGCCAGGCCTTTCCAATAAAACAGCATGTTTTAAAAATGGGCATCTCTACATGGTTTACATAGAAGTATAGAATCTTCTCGAGTTCCAAAGTAAATTGCCAGGGTTAACCCAGAACACCTGTTCAGTGTAAAGTCCAGCCTCTTGAGTAAAATTGTAACAAGTTTACCCATCATGTTGCTAGTCTAGTTTCCTAAAGTTTCCTAAAGAAACAGTATCTATACATATCTGTATTCATCTATTTGTTCTCTTTTCTGACCCAGTAACTTTGGAACCCTCAGAAATACTCAATTCCTGTAACTTTCATGAAGAGAGGCTTGGATATACATGCTGCTTTAGTAACCCTGCTAAGTCAAAACCTGCAGTGTGAGTTCAGCTTTTTTAACTCCTTAGTCAGGGGAAAATATTCAAGTGCTAATTACACATTCTTAGATATAGTGTGGAAACATACATTTGATTGACCCATGAGAACACAAGTAATTATTTCATCAGCCAAGTTCATGAATTTTTCTGCTTGAGAAACTGAATGCTATGAAGTTCACCTCTCATAACCAGGACACATACTGAGAAATGTATTACAGAATACAAAACACCATTTTGTGGGGTTTTTTTAATGTGTGGGTAAATATTTTTGAGATGACCACCCCCACTCTTATCTTCTTAGAGTTATCTCAGAGTTTAAATAAAAACATAAATCTTTACATTTGAAAGGTTTAAAGGTGAGAGGCCCACTTACATGCCAGGTCTCTCTTTGGGACTTTGCTGTGCAGCTGGGATACCAGAAAAGGATGAGGGATATATATACATTTATATATATATATATGAAAGGGATTATTTCTGAAGGGTCTCTCCTGTACAATCTGAACCACCACAGAACTTCTTAACTCCACAAGGGACTGCAAACTGCATTTATTTACATGAGCAAGTGGGGGGCTTGTCCTTGGAAATTTTCAAGGGAGTGAGAATGAGGTTAAGAAGCTTTACTCAATGATGCTGCTCTGCTGAACAAAATTAAGTACAAGATCATGGATCAAGGCCTCTGGTATCATCTATGACAAAGATGATTTTACATTTCATAAAATTTCTAGATCCTACATGGAAGTTCTAATTTGGCATTCTAAAACTTCATGTATATTGTTTTAGATTAAACAATACCCAGAATTTATTACAATGTATCTGGGTCTTCTTGGTTTGCAAAGGCAATACCTATACACTGCTATTTTGATCCTTATAATATTTTACTTATGATTAATACAAAAATTGTACATACTAAGAAAAATAAATTCAAACAGAATCCATTACCAGCATGAGCCAGAGTTTATTATTAAATTACTTACGCAGTTTCTAAGGAGAAAATCTTGGCTTGGAGATGTGCCTGAGTGCTGCTGAAATCAGATAATATGTTTTCAATTTCCTTCCGGTGATCTCGTTTCAGTATGTCCAGTTCTTTTTTATGCTTGATATTGAGGTCTTCTACCAGTAGCCTTTCATTGGTATTAAAATATGTCTGAATTCTCATGTTTCAATACTAATTTATTATCATTGATCAAAGCATGCAGTTTTGAGGTGCTTTATTGATTGCAAAGGTAGTTAACTGGGCAAAGATCTGGCTTCTGCCTACCGACTTGACTTTGACATTTTGGTTGCAATCTGAGAAAAAACATTTTAACACTGAGAAAGAGAAAAATGATTTTGAAAAGTATTTGACCTTCACCCTTTAGGAAATGGAAGATCTATTCTGTATAATGATGCTATTGATATTCTGTCTAAGGTTAGTTTGTACATCAATTTTAATGATAAAACATGACAATAGTACTATAGGAAATTATTTGTATTAAGTAAAATTATGTTGAGATATCTAGGATTTTAACATGAGGCTCTCATGATGTATTTCACCACATCATGGCACCTGAAACATTTAATACTGCCTATCATCATCCTAAAACTTGAAAAACAAAAAAGTGAAATGTTTTAACAACACTTTTAACTATAACATATATATTTTTCAGACAATATATTTTGATACTGTTATATGATTAACACCATAAACTGAAACTAAAAAATGCCTAACATTTTCTCAAGCCTAATCATAAAATTGCATTCTAATACCAATCCCAAAAGCAATAGACATCTATTGAAGAATCAATCAGTTTGATTTTTGTTTCCTAATGCTTTGTTAAACCTTGGAGAAACTTTTTCATTAACTCAATAGAGAGCTCATGTTCTGTGGTTTACTGATTAAAATACAGATGCTCAACTCAGCATATTAACAATTGTAATTTTCACAAAAGACATTCAGTTTACATTTTGTTTTCCCCTGTTTTCTTTTTAATGTATTCTCAAGCCTGTTTCACTTGTTTCTGAAAGGCTTCAGGAAAAGCCAAAATGTCCATGAAAGGTTTCTCCCTTTGAAATTAGAGCACAGCCATGGAAGTGACTGATTTGGCATTTAGTATAAAATACGCAGCAGAAGAATAAGGCAGAGGAATCCCTGAAATGAATCTTCAGGAGCAGAATGTTCTCCTTTAGAATAGCCATTTTGGGACTTGTTCTCTCTTCCCATAAACACTGTCTGCTCCCTTCCTAATCATCGGAAAAGCTTTCTGTACTGGAGGTGGAATTCACACAATTCAAGAGAATGGAAAGAGGAATTATTGCTTCAAGCAGATGACTGGTGTCACTTACTTGGCAAGAGCAGGACTAGTAAAAACAGCAGTTATTTCTATGCACCATTTTAACTATGCCCCTACACAAATTATTAGTCCTGCAAAAGCAAAACAAGAGCTGCAAGTTAATGTTTCAGGTCTTCCATGGGTTAATTTCAGAGCAGCCTGTATCAGGTGCCCAGATCCACTCCAGCGCTTTGGTCCTACCTGCGGTTATTTGAAGAATTTCTCCTTACATAATTTCCACTAATGCTTCCTCCTCAATGCTTACTGTAGTAGAGCTACACCATTTATTCCCTGTAAAGAAAATCCTCCAGCCCAGCAGCCTTAGCATTTGAGGCCTTTTAGACCTCATCGCTGACACGTGAATAATTCTTCTCTTCACGAACACAGGAACTAAATTCCTTCAAGGTAGCTTGAGGGCATTAATGAAACTCTCTAGTTTGCAATTCTCTCTGTTGATGTTGCTTCAAAAGCTTGAAATGAAATTCACTTTGAAGTAACTCTCCAAAGAGTGCAATGGCAAAAAAAAGAAGTTTCTCATTCTTTAAATATCTGCTGACTGGTAGACAGGAATGGAATTACTCTGGCCACTCTGACAGTCTGCAGAGAAACATTCTATCCCTTGAGTGCTTTTCTCTAAACTATATGGGCCATAATTTGAAAGATACCTTTAAGGGCACACTCTTCAGAAATCCTTTTATATATACAGCTTGTGTAGTTAGGGGCATACATTCTACACTATTCCAAAAATGAATTGAAAGGTACCCACACACCAGATCCCTCAGTCTCTCTGCAAAGAGAATGTGTTAGGTGTGTTCATCCACAAATTTCAAAGGATTCAACAGCCATACAAATGCAGTGGGCAATGAAGCCAGTCCTGTCTCCCTTGTAAGCTGTGCCAGGGGAGGTTTAGGTTGGATATTAGGAAGAATTTCTTCAAAGGAAGGATGATTTGACATTGGAATGGGCTGCCCAGATGTGTTTAGGTAAAAACTGGACGTGCCACGGTCTAGTTGACATGGTAGTGTTTGGTCACAGGTTGTACTCAATGATCTCAGAGGTCTTTTCCAACCTAATTGATTCTGGGATTCTGCACTTTTTCTGTACACAAATTTTTCTGACCCATTTGCACCATGTCTGCTGAGCCTGTGGCTACACTAAGAAGACATGGTTCACCTTCTACACGATGGCCAAGAATCAAGTCACCTTGCCCTTCCTGTGCCCTGACAGCATCTCACAGCACCAGGCTCACCATCAGCCCAGAGGCACTGTCAGTGTCCCCTGGCACTGCCCTCACTGCCCCTGTGCAAGGCTGGCTGCTACAGCCAAAGCAAACTCTGACAGGGTATATATGGCATTCTCAAGTGCCCCCTTTGGAATTAGCAGTTCATTGGTTTCAGCTACAGAGAGTATGTATAAAAACTTGATATTTATTCTCAAAGGCTTCCACATTTTTTAACAGCTCTTTGGTGAGTTTGGGAATTTTGCCTTCCAGTGCCTTTGAAAGGCTGACATAATGCAGATTTTCTCAGGTCACTCCTGTGGGGGTACATTAGACATATTTTTCTGTGACATATAATGAACAATTAGTTCAAATGCTTCTATTATGGCTGGAGGAAAATGTGACATGAACTACTGCTTTTGCAAAACTCCTGGCTTCTAAAATTAGTACTTTAGACAGGAAAGATTCTGACATGCATCACACTTAGAACACCACTCATGCTGGCATTATTATTGCATCTCTAGATAGCACTGTCAAGTGTGAATTAAAGGCAAACCTTCTATGCTGTTTATCTCTATCCTGAAGCTGTGCAGCTTCTTGCTTCTGTGACTCCAACTCAGTGCTGAGTAGCTCCATTGTGTCCTTCAAAAGCAAATTCTCTTTCTTGAGTTCAGAAATTTCACTCTGACATTTTTCCAGTTCATCGTGAAGAGATCTGATCTGGCTTTGGCTACTTCCTTCCTAAGAAAAAGGCCAAATTTAGTTATTCACAGCCTCTTATTTTTGAATGTTAACATCTTCCTGGAACTGTGTGCATTGAATTTTTATGATTTTTCAATTATATGTGCTACAATTATATGGGCAAGACAAAATCAGTGATCCAGATTTCCTGAATGTATTCTGTAGTCTCCGTAGCATTTACTTTATTGTAACATTCATTCACTTACTTCTGTCATAGATTCTAGTCTTTAATTGGAAAGAAAAAGCCTGCCCATAGGGAAAAAGTTATAAAAATTTACAGTGAGACATAAAGGAAGAAAATCCATTCCATTTCTGTAAGAGACTGTACACTTTTATTACCGATGGAAATTTGATACTATTGCTTTTGCTAAACACAACATGGCAATGAAGTACAAATTGGTCTCTTGCCTGTTGCTTTTTCAGTGTCCTCACACTCCTCAGCTCCATTTGTAGTTCTTCTATTTGTTTCTTTAGGTTCGTGCATGATGTCTGCTGCTCAGAGAGTTCTGTCCTTAGAGATCCTGGTAACAGTCAGACAGACAATCATTTAGGCAGTCAGAGGCCAGCTGGATGGGGAAGGCAGATACAGGGAATGCAGATGAAAACATTAATACATTACATTTTGCTTTGTTCCTCACCTGCTTTCCATTAACCATAAGGGCCTCCTATTGCTAGAGAGGTAACTCAGGTGAGCAATAGCTAAGATGATACGGAACTTCAATAATTACAATAAATACAATAGCAGTAATTCCACATCAGCGTCAGAGAGGTAATTCTGTGGCAGTTGTATTGCAGACTACATCATCACAATTGTTTCTTCTAACCTTGAACTTTACTGGAGCACTCCTCAGCTTCCCTGTTAATTCCACTAAGTGTTTTATAGAGGGCTATAATGCAGACTGAGGAGAGCTCTGGTTGTGTTAGAGAAGTATAACACTTCTGCAAATTCATCTGTCATATACTGCAACTTTTGTGTACTTGTATTGAGTACAAGTTTTGGGATGGATCAAGTACAAGAAGAAAGAAGTTTTTATCTCTGTTGTCTCCCTACAATTTTTCTTGAAAAAGAGAATCTATTTATTAAGTTTATAAGCTTTAGAGAGCAAGAAATCTTTCTAGCAAATTTTAATTACTGTGGGGAAAAAAACCCCAAGAAACAAATTCAGTTTGTACTTAAAATATTTTCAAACTATTCTTTCTTTAATTAAAAAACATTTTATAGATGAGCTTTAATAACCTGAGTTTGAACCTGGAGATATTACATGTCTTCCTATGTAGTTTTCTGTTTAATTCTTAACAGTTTAGAGCACTTTCAAAACTGACTAAACAGTATGTAGGGAACAACTGCTCTGCACTGCTGCACTCAACAGAACAGACTTGAAGCACATATAACAATTCTTCTCAACATAGAAAAAAAGAGTAAAGTCATACAAACTAACTATAATTTTCCAATCTAATATAACTGATAATATATACTTGAATGTTGTACACCAGACTACTCTCTCTGCAACATTCTGCTGCTGACAATGGAGGCCTTGGTTAACAAAGAATATTAAGTCTGTATTGCTGAAATTGCAGGGTGTGAAAAAGAAGATTCACAAAGGCCTAAGTTCCCAGAAGATGGGAAAGAAAATGAACGGGATGAAAGACAGTGGTTCTCAGAATATATATAATCAAACAGTAGGAACTGTGCATGACATGAGACACTATACCTAGCAACAGGTTTTGCTGCTTCTGTATCTGCTCAAGTTCATCATGTAATTCTTTCTTTGCTTTCTCTTCCAAGGTTTGTATTTCCAGCCTGTGAGACTGATGTTGGATCTTGAAAGTCTCATTAAATTCCTTTTTCAAACGCTCTTCAGCCTCCTGCAAGCAAAAGTACCCCCCGAAAACAAAGTAGTTGGAGCCTATTTATCAGCTTGCTGTTTTACTTGTAATGCTAGGATTAATCTGGCCTTTCATTGTAGAACTTTAATTTTCATCACCACTTTACAAGACACTTTATCAATGCAGGCATAAAAATGAGCTGAAGTTAAAAATTAACACTTAATAGGTCCAAGATAAATTATTAGCCTCTTAGATTTGTTGTGCATGATGAAATAATAACACTGACATCTTTGCACTATTTGATATTAGAAAGAAAGTTTTATTATTCAACATACAAAGCCCCCAGATTTGACCTGTTTGTCATTACTTATCACAGTGTGTCAGACAAAGGCTTCTATCTTTGCTTGCATCATTCTTGGCTGAAGCTTCCACTGTCATTAGAAGTACTGCTGGTACACTGTAAATGATGGAGCAGTTGCTCTGTAGTGGCTCTAAAAGCAAACTCCTGTCCTCAGTTTCATTCTTACCAATTCACTGCCTTCAGCTTGGTTTTGTCAAAACTGGAATTTTGTTTGGAATATATAAATAAGATATTAAATTCTACTTAGGGTGGTTTCATTACTTATGTTTCATAAGGTTCTCTAAGCTATGAGAATCAACAGGGACATCTGAACTCCATGTCACAATTACATGTACATTTTTCAAGTTGATTTTTTCTCAAAGAGCAACAGTCTTTAGAACTTCAGTATATTGCATTAACATATTGTCACTGAAATCAATCCACTTGAACCTTTAAAAGCTTTGGTTATCCACTTACTGAATTTATTTCTTGAAGGTATATGAGGCAACACACATCACTCTATGTGTCTATTATACTTCTTCAGTATTTATGTATAAATTAATAATGGATGAAAAATAATTAAACTGAGTTCTGTTGTTAATACACTCAGGAATTCCCTTGTGTTTCTGAAGCAGGTGCACAGATAAAGGAGCTTGTATTCATTGCAGCCTAACTCTTATTATATTCACACTGTGGTCTAAGTTAAAATGTTAAAATTATAAAAAAACTAAACAAAAACCCCACAAACCACCAACCAACCCCTCCTAGCCTGATGATGATGTTTCAAAATCACAGAATAATTCATTATGTGCAACAATGGCAACCCATCATTAAGCTAATTGGAAATAACTGAGTTTTGATAATTGGCTCTTACTTAGATGGTTTATCCCATAAATATATATGTATATATTTTTTTACATTATTATGTAGTAAACTGACCTTGAGTTCCTGATTTTTGCTTTTCTCCAACATTTTTAAGACTTTTTGATGTGATGCCTCCAGCTGCAGTTTAACATTTTGGTTTTCTTTAATGGTGTGTTGAAGATCCTCCAAAAGCTTCTCTTTTTCTTTGTTGGACTGTAGATTATGTTTCTTCAGTGACTCCTTGAAATTATTTGCTTGTTGGTCTAATATTTGCTTCAGCTGAGCCACCTTCCAGAAAAGTAAATCAGCAGGATAGGATTAATGGCTGCATTCACAATGGAGAGGAATTATGTAAAGTTGAGTACATTTTATGAGCTTGTATTGCTCTATAAAAAACCAGCAAGATGCTTGTTTTGTGCAAGGAGCCCTTTTTTCAGCGAAGAGTGACAACCCTTTTGCATTTACTGTCTCTTGCACATCAAATACTTTTTAAAAATTTCAAATCATCTCCATCTCACACGTGCAATCCACAGTTCAATTTGCACAATAATATGGCACAAACCAGAAAGCAGGCTTAAGGCTGTGCTGAAGCTATCCAACAAAATTGATATATTTAATTTGAAAGAGCACCTAGCCTCATCTGCCTCAGACTGTGAGTTTAAGTGCACTATTCATCCAGTTGTTTCTTGGCTTCTTCTGTTGTGTTATCCAATTAAACACACACAAAAATGTTTGTCTGATCAAGTTAGTGAAGAATAATTGCCAAATACCATTCGTAATGGAAAACAATAATTGTCTTTAATATATCTGTGTAATGGGATCTATCTGTGGCCTGGATACGCTCCAAGAATAGGCAGATGCCAGAGCCACTTGCCAACCATACTTTTGTTTCAAAAGCTGCTGAAAATTTTTTATTACTTTTAAAAAAATTTGGTAAATCATAAGATTTAATCAAAGGGGCACTTTGGCTTCTGGTTACAGGCAAAAACCCTACTCTGTCTTCTTATCCATTGAATTCAAGCCAATGTTTTCCTATATAAAAAAGGAAACACTGAAGTTTTTAAGTAGTGCAGTTCCTTATAAAAGTAACCTTTGATGTGAAAGACTTAATGCTGTACAGTCCCTCTTTATCAGCTGACACAATATGCATTAGCATCACTACACTCAAGTATGCATTTTTTTTCTGGATCATGTAGTGCAAAAGCAAGGAACTGGTGGGCCCGAATGAATTAGCATTCAACCCACACAAGATCTCTCATTCTTCCTTCCAAATGACCAAACAGGTGCAAGTGTGATTTCTTTATCCACAAAAATCTTATTAATACAGAAATAGTGCCACTTTGAAGTGCAGCCCCAGAGAGATGAAATTATCATGTTTCTGTCTATTCTGCATAGCGCTCCAGCTATGTCAGCCCAACCAAACCCGAGTCTTAGGCAGCCAAGGAAGCTATTTTTAGATCTGAAACTGTATCCAGGTTAGAACTGGATTAGTAACAGCACATTGCCTAACCTTTGAGGCGGAAGCTCTGGGCTGAGCCATTGCAAAGGTTCCCAGCTGGGAAACGTGCCCTCAGTGAAACATAATGTTATATAGTAAATGGTGCTTTCTTGGCTGTGAATGTTCATGTACCTATAGCAGGAAACTATTATAAGTTGAAATAACTACACTACCTTGGCAATACTGTCAAGTAATTAGTTCAGAAATTAACTTTTGGAGTAATCAAGAAAAACGCAAAATTTCTCTTCAAATGGAGCATTTCCTTCTTTTTGAGAGCAGTTAGATTCTAAGACACAATAAAATGCTTCTTAGTGTATCTGCTCATATTTACCATGGTGTGAACATAACATATGGCACGCTATGTACTATTTGATATTATTTATTTGTGTTTATTTTTATAGTGGCAATAATTTCTCTCCACTCTTTGCTAATTTACCATGATCTTGTGGTGCGAGCAGATGAGCACGTAGAAAACAGAGGTTTCTTTCATATTTTACTCTCCTGAACATGTGATTTCAAGAAATGTAATTTGATGACCCACTACCTTATTTTTTGCATCTGCAAAACCTGAAGAATAATTGCTTCATGTCATAAACCTTTCACTCTGGATAGGTCAACATAGGCTGGATTGACCTGAAATTCTCTCAGAGAAGAATCTGTAGCAAACAGTGGCATGCGGAAATGTGTAATGAAACTTAAATATAGCAAGAAATTTCAGAACATTAAACTACACTTAAATTCTGTGTTTGTAAGACTGGGAAAAAGATAGAATGTCAGAATGTCACTGTTTGATAACAGAATGTATAAATGTTTTAGAGGATAAATGAAAAAGAAAAGCCCGTGCTGCAGTCATAACTAGTACAGCTAGTATAGCACAGATGGGAGAAAAAACAGTTGCATATTGTAAATGAGCACAACACATGCCCTGATTGCTGGAACGTGCACACCAAGGGGTAGTAATGGCACGGGGGAAAGTGGAGGTAGTAAAGGGAGGACAACATTTTGCTTAGCCCCCTGAGGAGCCTATGTGTCCTTTCTCTGCCTTTTAACACTCAACAAGAGCTTATTAGGCCACTGAGAGTCTACAAATGTCAGCTGAAGAAGATCTAGGCCTCCATCTTTTGCAGTGTTGCAAACTCCCACTGAACTTGAGGGAAGTGAAAGTGGTTAGAATCAGTGAAGAGACATCTCTATGCATTAAAAAAAAAATCAGAAAGTTAACAGGAGCTGTAAGGAAGATTCTAATCTCACTTTGTCCTGTAAACAAACACCCAGCAACACTGATATAGCCAAACTTCTCACCTTAGCATAATTCCAAAGAGTAATATATGAAATAAATAGGCTTGTCAAAATCTTCACGGATATTTAGAAGCAGTTATTTCTGTTATTTCTATCTGAAGTCCTTGCATATTTTCTTCAGTGATAGACACAGCAAATAGTATTAAAATCTAATCCAGAATCTCTCAGATGGGATGAAAAATGAAGCAACGTTTTATTATTGTACTACATTTATGCCCAGTTTACCTCAAGTGAAGAGTTTTCAAGTTTCCCAGTTAGTTCTTCTTTCTCTTTCTCTAGTTGTTTTAGTTCACACTCGGATTTTCTTTTAAATTCATCTAGCTGTGTCTGGAGCTCCTAAAATAAAAAAAAAACAAAAAAAACAAAAAAAACCAAGAGCATGCAAGAGTAGCTGGGACAAAACATGCAGGATGAAAAAGAACACATTTCTTCTACGTTAACCTAGATAATACAGCAGTGTACACAACAGTCTTTTAATGCCACTCATGCTATTCAATTTAAAAAGTATAAACAGCTTGGTTTGGTTCTTTCTAATATGAGTGTGAGACAATACAGTTCACATAATCCTAATCTTCTACTGAAAGCCTCCTTAAGGTGTAAAACTGTACAGCATGAAGAGACAGACTGTTTTGCCTTGAGTGGTGTTATTGTTCCAAAATAATTTAGTATGCAACAGTCACCCACAAGACCTGAAAAACCATAAATATACATTGGCCATATAAATAACAACATGACTAACTAATGGGCAGTTAGTGGAAAAAATAATCAAAGGAAGCACTATCTAATAGCATCCATAAAGAAAATCATGGTAAGGAAGTAGACATAAAATAAAATAATAAAAAAATGAGGATTATATAATCGCCTTGTTGCTGGAAACAGTTAAAAAAATCAAGGATAACACCAGTTGCAAGACAGCGACCAAGACCTTGTAGCACCTGTTTGTAGCAACTGTTGGCAATTACTTATTGTAGAAAGACTGAATATGCAACTTCTAGAAACTTCCTGAAGTGATATGTATTACAAGCTTATTAGTGTGCTTGCTTTTCCTATTTGTGCCAATTTGCTAACTCAAAAAACATTCTACCGTGTCTTCAGACACTACAAATGAAGGAAACAGAAAAAAAATAGCAATTTAACACCTCCCCCATCCTGTACAGCTTCTCACACACCCCACCCTATTTAAAACTTAGGTAGCAATTAAAGGATGGAATTAAACAGATACACGAATATTGCAAGGGAGGAATTAGCTTTAGTTTTGCCTGTACAAAAGGGAGAGGATATAACAGTCTTTTGATTAAAACCTGGACATCAGGTGCAACCTTCCCACTTCAACTCTGTCAACTGACTTTCTTCTCTCTATCTTAACTTTTCTATCTGGAAAAATAGATTTAATACTTCCTTAACAGCTGTTACAGGCCTTAGTTGAATAAGAGGATATAAACTGCATCAATAATGAAAAAAATTGTAATTTTATTTAAGTTTTGCTAACTCAATATCTTTCCAATTAAATCAATATGAATCTCTAAGAAAATATTATTATAAGTAATAATATTTATTGCCTATAAATAATAAATGTCTACTACTATGCCTCTTTTCCTAAAGTATGAAGTGTTTGATACTTAAATTCAATCTGACTCACATGAAGAGCTTCAGCCTGGCATAATTTCAAGCACACATGTACAAGTAATAAGAAGTAGAATACACTATATAAAAGGCAAAGTCATTTTCCTAAGGCTTCACTAGTGTAACTATGTACCTTGAAGCACTGCATCTTCACGTACTGATCAAAAGTGAGCCCTTCCACCAGCAGATAAAATAATTTACTCACCCAGGTTCAATTTTGAGAAATAAGATTGCATAAATGTATAAACACCAGCAGTTTCATGGGAATTAATTCTTCTGACAAACACTAAACACAATTCCTAGTCTCTAAGATCATCTAGGTATTATGAAGCTCAACATTTAGGGACAGCAGCTCCTTGCTTTTTATGTCTTCACAACTTGTCAGCAAGTGTTTGATTATTTTCAAGTAACGCAGGAAGTTATAGCAATGTTAACTGCAGAAAATGGGTTGAAGTTCATTCTTAGCACCCAAAAGGTCTAAAAACCACTTGACCAATAGTCTGATTGTCCTATTCCACAAACTGCTGAAGTTAAACTTCTTTTTCTGTCTAGAAGATCTTTGACAAACACACAAGTCCATTTGGAATCAGAAATTAACTTCCCCCTTAGCTTCCACTCAAATTTAGCAAACCACTTGGACACGCACTGCCTTGTGAGCTTCACTAATCATTAAAGCACATGCTTAAAACTGAACACGTGTTTCAAGGTTCTCCTCCATTTGAATAGAATTCAGCTCCTACCACACAGAAACGTTTGAGACTACAAATTTCCTAAAGCCAAAGGATTCAGTCACAGACAGCATCTCTGATCAAAGTGAAATTCTTTGAAGAATCTATTAAGCCAATTGCTGCTAATGCATATCAACAACAAAAATAACTTAAAACACACTGAATAAAAGGTATTGCTCAGGTAAGCTGTTTGGATCTACAAGATGAGCATTCTTTCTGACTAAAGTTAAATAAGGACATATATATATATCTATGCATCTATTTGTAAACAGTTGTAATTTCATTTTATGCAGTCTGAATTAATTTACTAACACTTTGCAGAATTAGATCCTCTGCCTAAACAATGCAAAATTTTGATTAAATCAATTTATCAGAGTATTTCACAGCAGTAATCCAGGAAAATTTAAATCAGAAATTGGAATAACACCCACAATACACTCTTCTTCAGGAAGAATCTTATATAAATCACTCCAACTGCCACATGCAAAGTATGCAAGGATAAGTATTGCTAAGAAGGCCGTTTATCACATCAAGGATAAATTCACCTTCCTGTCTTTGAAGCTTTGCACAGAAATACATCAGTCTGACCTTTTTTTTTTTCTTTTTCTTTTTTTTTTTCTGTAGCAAGAAAATCCTGGCATTTTATGTTAATTCAAAGTGCCTACAGTGAGAATAATTCAAATGATGTTGCTGTGACCAATAAGATTAAAACCAGATGAATTAAAGCATCTATAAATAGAAGAACATTCCTACCTTCTGCATTTTTTTCAGATTCTATGAAGTTTTAGACTGGCCTGATTTCCTTTGTATCCTTCATTACACGATCTACCATCCCTTTTAACAGCTATTCCTTCAGGTAAATCCTTTCCTTATGGGATTGATGGTTAACGTCACAAAGAAAGTTCTCTGTCTCTTTTATTCATACTGTCCTTGTATACAGCTACAGTTTCCAAAGTCTATAAAACACACTAGATATATAATATGGAAAAAAAAAAAAAAAACCAGGCTAGAACTCTAGGGTCACAGCAGTCTATTTTGTAGTGAATTTAGGTGCTATTTAGGTGGAAACATTGCATTGAAAAATATTGGCTTTATTTTAATTAAAAATGTAGAACTGTACTGATTCAGGATGGTAAGACTCTTCTGCAGCCTAGAAATGATGTGGGGAGTTCTGCTGTTCTGGTTTGAGCCTGGGTGTGTAACTCACTTCCAACCATGCAGACTTCCTCAAGGACAACCTTAGTCCTGTGAGAAAGTACAGTAGATGATTTGCTGACATTGATGCCAAGTCTAATTTTCCTGAATGGTAGCACAAAAATAGTTTAAGAGAACTAAACAGTATAAAAAAGATTCAGGGCTGAACAGTTGCTTAAGGGGAGATATTGTTCAGAGGGTACTCTCAGGATACACACATTCCTCATTTTACTGAGTTTATTCCTGGTATCATTTCTGCAGAGCTTTTCAGAATAACACTTTTCTATGCTTAAAAATAAATAAATCAGTATTCCAACTTGACCTCAACAGAGAAAGTCCGCCTTAGACATTGTTCTCTTTAAGGTTTTGTTTGCAGAAGCAGTTGAACACTATGCCTTGGTCTGTAGCTCCTTTGCTGTCTTTGCAGCAACTCATGTACTTCATGTTACGAACACAAGTCAGTGTTCCACTGAAAGAACTCAGAGATCTGGGAATCTGACAGGATTGACTCCTGTACAATAATCCAAAAGCCATTAATCTTAAAACTACATTGATTTCAGTACTTTTGGTATGGTATGTCTTTGAATATTTGAGAGCAAATCACCTGTTCAAACTCTTGCACATCTTCAGAGTTGCTCTTTTTCTGACTCTTTGGTTCGAGTAATTTGCTGCAGCTGCGTTATTTGATGTTTCAGATCATCTACTTTATTAATAGCTTTGCTTTGGGAATTCAACATGGTTTCCATCTCTTCTGTGGTACCAAAATTTACATTTCAAGTAGCATAAATAACTTGCAGAACTTCCAATATCAGTGACTACTAACATGGGAACTACTTTAGAATGACATTAATGAGTATCTTACCTGCTTTATGCAGGATTTCCTTTTCTTGATGTGAATTTCTCTCTTTGACTACACTTAGATCTTCTTCCTCTTTTTTCACTATACATTTTGATCCCAGAATTTCTTGCTGTGTTCACTTAAGCTACACTTCCAAATCCTAAAATATGCATGACATTACTTCCACATTTATTACATATGTAATTTTCTTGTAATAAGAAATAAATGGTCATTTTCTCTCTTGGTGTTCTGTAATATAAATCTTTCACCTACACAGCTGGTTTAAATGCATTTTTTGCTCTTCCATACACTTAAACTGTCTCTGCTGCCAGAATACTTGTGATGTGGAGCACTTTCCTCACATGTAGTTGACATCATTGTAAAGTGAACACCCATCAATAGTCACCATCTAAAAGATGTCTGAGATTATCCTAAACTTGAAATAGGTTCTACTTCTATTAATTTCATGACAATTTATGCCAACATTTAATGAATATTAGTTAGGGTTTTTTTCAGTTTTTTATCAGTTTAGAGTTCAGTTTTCAGTTGCTGAAATACAACAGTTTGTAACATAATCCGTTATACAGATGCCTAAACTCAGAAAAAAAAAAAAAAGAGTCCTGCAGACTTTGCTGGGAATTGTCTTTCCATAACTAAAGAAAAAAATTTGAACCATATTTAATGTTCTGTTTCTGGAGGTTCTAGCTTCAGTTTCAGATGTCTAGCACAATACTGCAATACTCACTCAGATCAAATTGCCATTTGTTCCTATACGAATGTCAAGTAAAACCTCAGGGTTAAATCTCACTTGTATTTAACACTCTCTGTAGCTCAAAAGTTCAAGGTCAGCTTGTTACTTATACTTCTGGCATACATGCCAGAATTCTTTCAAAACTAGACTGAACAGATCAGACTTAATGACTTGTCAACCTTTGTATTCTCTCTTCTATAGTAATAATAATAAATGTGCACTGACGTAATGCCTTTCATCTAAAGGTTTCAAACCTCTTGGCATATACTAAGGAGAAAACAGAAAAATTCATTTTATTGAAACAACAGTCCTTTCACCTTTTAAGCCTTATAATAGTTTTTCCTGCTAGTATTCACTAATGTTCAAAGATATTTCTGATTAAAAAGATGTTTCTATTTCCCTGTCAGCCATTGTCCATAGAAGTAAAAAAAGAATGTATTATTTAATGGTGGCATAAAAAAATGTCAATTTAGAAAGGAGAAACTTCTAATTTTTTATTTAAACTGTAAAGAAACAGAAAATAACATCATGCCTAACTCTTTCCCTCCTTCCAGATTTATCCTAGTCTGAAGGTATCTCTTCAAAGATTCAAGGCAATATGCTCTGGTGGTACGTAAATCAGCCTTATTCCACAGACTTAGAGGATTTGAAATGTACGAGTTAAGCATACGTCCTTCAGAAAATACTTCCGTTTTATCCAGCTGATACTGAATTTAGAAAATAAGTTGCTAATGATGCCACTCTCTTATTTCCACTTCCTATCATATTTTATATTATTTATTCCTAAATGACTGCATTTCTTATACAATAAATCAGAAGACTAAACATGTGCATAAATTTTCATGTGTTTATTCTTCATTTTCCCTGAATGCTACCTTAAATATCCACAAAAAAAAAATCAAAATCTTCCTTTCTCTCTTCCCCTCTACTGTTTCCAACTTCTACAGAGTCAGGATACTTTTTAGTATTGGAACAGATATTACAGATTGACTCAATTTTTAAAAAGGGTTTATCTGCATCTCTGCCAATCATTGTATCCTCTCCACTTTTCTGTAAGAGATAGAGGTTGTTCTGCTACAGATCTACACACTGAGACAATGAAATCTGAATAATGTTGGGGAAGGTGTATTCAATTCATCCTCTGATCCTGTGAAACAAAGAGGCAGTGACTGTATTGAAGGCTGAACTCCCTCTAAGAAAATCCTCAAAGAAGTAGCTCAGAACTCTGCATCATCAGCAAAATGATAGTGGCAAGCAAGATGTGAGGGCAGATGGTGAAAACAGTTAAGAGCTGTCTTGGAAGAACACAGCTGACTGGGCTGACCCTGCTCTCTGCAGAATTCTGGGGCTCTCTTCCTCTAAAGGAAGTAAATCTTTCCCATTACAGAACAATTTTTATTATTCTGTAATACTCCAAGTCTAGACCTTCAAGATTTTTTCTTATCTAATATGCAAGATTGCTGTCATAGGGCTGGGGGCATGTCTGGAAGGTGAGTTTATGTGATGTAAAGGACCAAAAGTATCAGAAAGAAGTTGAACTTAGGAGCACAGAGCATGGCTGGGTGTTGCAATTTCAGCACGGTTCATCAGCATCTCTCCTGCACTCTGACCTTATGTATCAAAAGCAGCTGTTTGGCAGATTTCCCATGACATGGCAACCTCTGAAACTGCATCTGACACATGATGCAAAGAGGAAGGGTCTGCAGAGCTGTGCTGCAAATGTGTGAGACACACAGCAGTGAGGGTAAGCAGGCAAAGTGTGAGGTGAGAACGAATGGTGGAAGTGTCATGGCTCAGCACACAAAACTTCACAAGTGTAAAGGACACTTGATTAAATGGCACTCGGTACAAACCACTGCTGCAAGAGTCATACAAAGCACTGGATTCCTAAACTGCCAGCTCAGGTCTCTTATCTAATATTGTTCATATGAATGCACTGAGCTATTGGCAACCACAAGGAAAAAGGAGAATGTACTCTGTAAACACTCATTGGTAGCAGTAGTACTTACTTCCTGTTCTCTTCATATTTCTGGGCAGGAAAGCTAAAATTCTGTTCAGCCAACAAATAAATTTTACCTCACTCGTCCCTCAAGGAATACAAAGTCTAGTGTTCAAAGCATTCTCCTAATGAGTTACTAATCATCTTAACCCTTTCTTTAAAGCTGTGTGCATTATATCGCTCCTATTTCTATTCTAAGCCTCTAAAACTGCTTTACTGCTTAAAAAGCATTTGAATCAATATGATATTTAAAAGACCCTCCTCTCCCAAATTGTAAAGAATTGATAATCTTCACTTTCTCAGGCAGAGATAGGGATTACAGTCTCATACTCTACCTGTATTCTCTCCTTCAGTTTCTGGGAATGCTTCTTCTTCTCATTTATCTTCTGGCTTTTCTCCTCTAGGTCTGCCTCCAGCTTCTTTACCTGCTGCAGCAAAAATCCTTCCTCAGTCTCCGAGCTCATCTTTTGCTCTGTTTCTCTTTGCTGACAATTTGTTTCTATCACAGATTGCTGCATAGGTTTTTTCAAAGTCTCTTTTTCTGTCTCATAAGGGGCTTGCAGTTTGCTTGTTTTCTGAGTATATTCTTCAGTTGTTTTCTGGTTCTCGCTCTTCAGATTTTCCATCTCATTTTTTACAGTGTGTCTTTCCACGCTACACTTTTCACCTAAATTTACTTTTTTATCTAGATTTTCTCTTCTAAATGCTTTGCATTTGTATATCAGTCCATCAAACTCCTGATTTAAATGTAGAAGTTTGTTTTCAAAGCCTGCATTGGTATCTACAGTGTCCGTAGAAAGGCCTATCTGTGCTTGTCTCACTTCTGTTCTTGACTCTTCTGCTTGCTTTTTAAACAATATTAACTCTGCCAACGCTTCTTCCTTCAATCTCTTGTGTTGTGCTACTGCAATTTCAAGGGCCTGAATATGCTTTCTCAGTAGCTGTTCTTCTTCAGCTTTGCTTTTACACTGGAGAATTGTTTCCCTTGTCTCAGCAAGAATGTTCTGAATTTCTTCTTCATGAGCCTCTCTCAGAGCCTGTATACTGTCCTCATGTTCATCATTCTTAGTGTTCAAGGCATATATCACCTATTGAACAAAAAAATAGATTAGTAAAGTATCTTGTGAACAGTAGCCATTAATCCAGCTACTGTATTTATCAAGGCGTTATACACTGAAAGAGAATTGTTGCTATAGATTAATATTTTTGTGGTCATGGTGGTTCTTTGTGTTGTTTTGGGTTTTGGTTTTTTTTTTTTTCACTAGGGACAGAAGGGACAATTATGAACTGCAAAACCTTATAAGAAAGGAAGACAATACTGTGACAAACAGTATTTTTTTTTCATTTTGTCAGAAATTTCTATTTTATTCTAGGTAAGTTGTCACTTCATGTCACTAGTTTGATCTCTCATACAAGCAAGGAAGTTAGGTCCCTTCTCTAGCTGACTCCTCATTTGTAGTCTAGTTCATCTGACCTTCAGTGCAGCAGGACTACTGAAGGCCACATCGCCTTTAGCATGACAAAGTGGTGGGGACAAGTAGTGGCAAATCTGAAACCCGAGGTCCTGATATCCAGTTCATGTGGACCTAAATCACTTCGCGATGTAAATCAAAGTATGATAAGTGGATTAATTCTGCACTCCAGCTCCAGTCAAAACACTGTGGAAGATGCATTCCTGGAAGTCACATTCCTGACAAGTCAGTTTGGTAAGCATTTCAGGGTAGGTATTACCCAACTGCAAGCATCTTTTGGCTTGATTCTGAGAAGTGTTCAGGCAATCTGTTTCAGGGTTTTCCCCCCATTATTTCAGTAACAGCTATAAATCTCAAAACAGGTTTTAGCAGATTTAAACAACTTTCTGATGACAAAAAGTAATTTTTCCAAACAACTGATTTAAACCCTTCAATGCTTTCTTTTGTTTTACAAAATGCAGAATAATAATTCTCATGACTGTAAGACATTATTACCCTAAGCAGGCTTCCTCTGTTACCATAACATACACCAAATATCTCTCACAGAAGCTGTTGTACAAGCACTCTACTATTGTTTGAAAAAGAAGACACTATTAGAAGCCCACAGCAGCTTGAAATGAAGAGTAAATGCCCACCTTAAATTTACAGGACTGCTACATATAATTGCACAACATAGTAACTGCCTTGAAAAGACACATTTGTCTTTTCAGACCTCCGCCAGGACATGTGGGGGCTAATCCAGTTTCTACTGGACACAGTTATCTAACTCAAGGCAAACAACACATTATGTATGAAAGTTTTCCATTTGCTCCCTTGGTTAAGGTTTTTTAGGGATAAATTACTGCTGTGAAAAACTAGGTTTGGAATTTGCACACAAATGTGCAAATCTATCTGTACAAGAATAACATATTGAATTTCAATCAACCATAAATGAAAGCAAACACACAAATACATTTTGTGGATAGTCAACTTCCTCCCTGGCAGTAATGAATTAGGTACAGAAGCCTTAAAAATCACAAATGCAAAACATAGTCTGAATATATTTCTGGATAAACATTTGACAAAAGAGAATAACAGCATCATATTTCAGAAGAATATTGGATAAGAAGTTATTGTTTACATTTAGATAAGTATATTTTGGGGCCTTAGGTTACAAGCCATTAATTATTTTCTGTTATTTTTAACCATTTTCCTTTGAAATGGAAGTAGTTAGAGTATACTGAGCAGATTTCTTCATCTCACTAACTAAAATCATTCCATGAACAGTTCTTATCTGTTCAGGAGACAGACATAAAAACTCCAAGAAGATTAATCTTGCCCACATTTTCCACACTGAATGACCAGTAATTAGGTTGGGCAACTCTTCAGTTAACTAGGTCAGATGCTGATGATCATATTTCTGTATTTCATTCCAATAGTAAAACAGAAATGAACATCCAGCCTTTGTGACTCAGACTTTCACTCAATTATAAATTTATCTAGTAAATCACCAAGGCCTGTCTCATACTATGTTGTGTTCAGGATTCCTCTAAAATCTGACTTAATCATACAGGTTTCCCAAATTCCACCAAGCATTAGACTACCACCAGCACCTTAGGTGAGTTATCTAAAACAACAGAAGAAACTGGCCTCCTTGCCCCATCTATTATTCCTACACTTCTGTTCAATAGTGGCTAGAACCACAATGAAGCATTTTGAATTCCATGCCCTTAAATTTAATCTTCAAGCTTGAGTGCTGAAACTGACTCCTCCATATCTTAACCTTCTTAAAAGATTTAATTTTGAGACGGCTGCTGCTCTGTACTTTATGAAACTTAAGCCCTTCACACATGCCTTTCACTCCCTACTGAATATAGCTACTATATTCCTATTCCAGATACCTCATTTTGAAGACTGGAGTTATAGGAGATGAATCCAGTGCTTTATGTGCTGAAAGGAAAAATACTGAAAAATTATTTCAGACCTGTACCTTGTGAGTGTTCACTAATGTGGTATAAATCTCTTAACAGTTGTGTTGATAAACAGCTTTTAAAAAGCAGCTCTAAAACTGATCATTCGACAGTACGGACAGAGTAGCTTTCAAATGAAGAGAGCACATGATTGCTCTTGGAGTTGCTACCATAATACCAATGGCTTCTGCCTCCTTACAGTTCTCTAAAACCAAATGGATTGGGAAACACGGTACTGAATTTATAGCACCTAACTGTTGTATGGCAGGTTGGTAAAAACACTATTACACAAACACTTGAATCTTAACGGTGCAGTGAATGTGAATGCATCTTATTTGTCTTATTTCATCGTCCAAATGCTGTAAATCTAAATAACATTTCCTTTCTCATTTTCCTTATGGTGATATAAAATAACAAAGAAACAAACAAAGAAAAAGAAAAACGTTCAACTGCACCTCAACAGTGAAGACAGAGCATACAAACCAAAAAAGACTCTCTTCCTACAGCAGTGTTAAATACTATCCTTGGAGGAACCTGACTGTCATAATGAAAAAAATAGCTCCAGCAGGTTGCTTTTCTAGCTGAATAAGAAGTAAGACAATTTGGTGTGGAAGGTGAGGAGTGAGTACGCTAAGATGACTCAAAGAAAAGCAAAAGATCGTAAGTGTTCTTCCGTCATGCCCAAGCTAGTAGACACAAAACCTACCAGACGAAAAAAGGGTTAAAAGCAAAATAAGAGAAACAAAAGAATGAGAAAAGGCCCTGGATGGGGGTGCCAAACAAGGTACTCCCAGCAGCACTCTACACAAAGCAGGGAAGGAGACAAACTTCTATTACTAAGGAAGAAGTTTGCTAGAGGCTCACTGATGGAGCTGACTCTGTGTGTTATCTTTTCACCAGCAGCAGCAGCATCGTGCCTTCACTAGCAGGTGAATTTGTTTCTTTGAACCCGTCTACTTGCCAACCAGACCAGAGCAGAGTGAGGTACTGATAAACACACCAGTGTTGGGGTGGCTCAGCCCACCCCGGAACGTTGGCGGGATAACTCCGCTGTATGAAACCACCCCTTGGAAAGCGAAATGGTTTCTCCCTGAGTTGCTTTACCTGGATATGTTAATCGTAACCTGTCCCCTGACCCTATCCCTTGCTCTCTCTGTATTCCCCTGCCTCCCTCTCCTCCCCTGTGCCCCTTGCCCCCTAGCCAGACCCTGTAACAAGGGTCTCCCAAGGCCATTCGGCCTCTTTCGCTGCTGGACCCCTTCAGGAATAAAGTGCTCTGGAACTCCATGCGACTGAGCCCTCTGTTAACCCTGGTAATGCTCGAGCCATCTAGCTGGGGAGAGGTGGATACCTGCCAGAACACCGGCTGGGGTAGGGACAGAATTATCTGCACAGTACCCAGCTGTACTGGCCAGAGAGGTCTTTCGGAGCCTTCAAGACCCTCCTGGTGAAAGCAGAAGTTCCACCTGCCCCACACCTCCCCCCGGGACAGTGTTACGCCAGCCTTAAATGGTCTCTTTAAAAGCAAAGGACAGAGAAATTATCAAAAATAACTTGGGTTATACAAACAAATGACTCCTCTATCCCTTAGCCTCCTTTGTCACCAACCCTACAGGCTTTGTAGAAAATAAACCCACCTCCTGCAATTTATTAATACTCTAACCAGTCTCTCACATTCTAACACTGAAGAATAAGTCTTTTAATTAACATGCAGGCCCAGGCTATGATTACCTACAGTGCTGATCCAATTTTACACCTATGCTGATTTCAGACATAGGTGCAAAATAAGAAATGATACTGCTCTAAGGTATGACCTGGGACCTAAAGAATTACATCTCATCTCTCTCCTTGCATTCTCTGTGGTTCTCTAAAAGCACAGGAATTTCATGCATCCAAATATTTGCAGCAACTGTTGATAATATAAAGACTTATGTAGTGTCGTGTAGTATGAGAGAAACTTTAAAAAAGTTAGCACCCCAAACATCACAAAGTGTTTCAGAAGAGGTGCACGGCTTGTATCCTGCACCAGAATGAATCCTAATTACTATAATAAAAAAGGATTTTGCTCCAGAAGGTTCTCTTTTATTTCAGGGTGAATCGATATCCTTTCATCCACAATAAAAAAACCCTTCAGACCCTAGAAGGGTGAGGTGGTGCAGTTACCAATAGCTCTGTATGAAATCCACCGGTGTTTAGATGATCTGATGTCCCTTGGGCAGAAGCTCACGGTGCAAAGTCTCAGCCTCCTGAATGTCCCACAGCCTTTCCTTATCTAGAGATTCACAATAAAAGAGTGCAAGTTGATCTTACATTCTTCAAATTTGAATGTATTCCTACACGTACCGTGTATTACGGTCAGACCAAAAACCACAATGAAATACCAAAATGTATCGAGAAAGCATAAGCATAAAATGTCTACAGGTTTCTAATATGTTTTAGCACTTTTTTTGACTCTTTCTGCCACACTCTTTGTTTCCCTCCTCCCTTTACCTTTTTACTTTTCTGCTTAGCGTACTGTAATAGTGAACACAGAAAATGGTAGTTTAGTGGTTTATGTATGTATTCAATCTCTCAGGTGTGATCTAACATAAAAAGAGCTCTGGCCTAAATTTTACTAGAGACATCCAACTGTCCCTCATTTGTATTTTACAGTTTCTAATAAGCTAAACAGAAGAATTGCCAGGTAATTTAAGCATTAGGAAGGTAAAACTATATTGCAAGAATATTTCCACAAGCAGAGCAGGTACTAAAAAAGGCGCCAATAATTTCAGCAAACCAAAAACCTGCTGTAGAATCACAAAAGTTCATTGGGAGTCCAATAAGTGTCTTGACCTCAATAAGTGTCACAAGTCTAATCTGTGTTGTATAAACCCCCAAAGTGTCTCCAGAATTACTGAATTTCTTTGTCTATGTCTAACAACTTTTTGTTGCTGTCTGTATATTAACAACATGTTGGGCATCAATACTACACCCCAACAATTTCAGCAAAGCAAAAATACATTGTAGAATCACAGAAGTTAATTCTAGAGACTCGTCTGCTGAGAGAATCATGGACAGTTTATGACTGAAATTTCTTATGGAGCTGTTCAATAAAATCCACTCAACTTTAATCCCTTCTCTTTACACTGGTCACAAATCCATCTGCTAGGACTGGTCGTAAGCAGTGCCTCTTCAGGATGGGAAGAAATAGGTCTTCCTAAACAGTTAAGGAAACATTAAAAACTTCTCCAGACCTGACATGGAAAGTCTGAGAGAAACTGGTTGTTCTGGAACATAGCTACCACAGAAGGAGGTCTGAGGAGGCCACTAGGAATTACTGCAAGGAAGTGACTGGAGAAACCCTACACACTTCATTCCCAGGAAGCTGTTTCCTGCGTATGAGAGGGGATTCATCTCACCCAACATCATCCATTGCATCACCACACATCTAATCCAGGTTAATCAAAGGAGAAAGACAGGGGCCTCCAAAGGACAATGCTTCCCTTCCCAACAGAGGTGTCTAAATCAAGTGACGGAAGTGAAATGAATTGGTTCATGGATTTATATTTTTTCTGCATACCCCACTTCCAGCTCTCCCTTCTACTACAGAGCTGAGAGAGTCCCATGCAAAAGTAAAAAAGTTTCCATTCTCAGAGGCTGAAACTGATAAATTATCTGTTCTCTGGGTTTCTCTCCATCCTGCACTAATGTCCCACTTCATACTGGCTCCATTTCTATACACCCACTTCATGCTGTGAACAAGAATTTACAAACCAAAGCAGATATTGGGTGTTTATTAACTGAATGCAGTTTATTTTATCTTCCATCTATATTCCTTATTTCCATCCATTTTGTTCAGAAGTTTATTACTCCCTTTGAATTAGTATGATATATTAATTTTATTATCTTGTTTATTTTTACTTCCAGGTCATTACTTACTATGTGAAATAATGCAAGATCTAGCCCAGATCTTTGTAGCATCTGCCTCCCTACATTATGATGTTGTAAATCTTTTTTACAACAGTTCCAGGCTCAAGTTGTATCTTATATGTCAAAACCCTTTTCTACATAAATTTGAAATAATTTTTCAAAACTTAAATAGAAAACACACTTATTTTCTGTAGATTCTGTATGCAACTAAGAGCTAGAATAAAAAAATCAGTCAGCATGACATTTACATGAAATACATTTCTACTTCTTTGTTATCCCTGAGGCGATTCAAATTCATCTTGAGCGTATTTATCAGGTTAAGTTGTATTCAAATGTTGCCAGAGGATCCAATTATTTTTCAGTAAAAGCTAAATTCAGTAAAATGTCTATTAAAAACCACATAACTAGATGAAAACATTTGAAAAGATTATGCTTAGACACTGAAAACTCAACGTCAATTAACACACACATATGTAGGCAAGCAGAAAGGCCAATTTGTTTGATTTCAGAGTTCTTTCTCTTCACATTTTGCAATCTCTGTCTTGATGAAATGCTTGCTTAAGTCCTTAAGATCTCAAATATCCCAGTAAACTTTAGGCTATTACAGTCTTGGATTAGTTCAGGTTTATCTTAGGAAGCTCTTTCAGATATATAACACACAAGAAGTAGAGGATCTGTCTGACACATTTATACCTGTGTCCTCTGCCCCTTGTTGTCACTGTAGACCAAGTGAATTTTGAGTACACAAGTGAAGTCACCAATTCTGTGTCAATAGAAGTGGAAAAAAAGACCTTATTTACATGAAATTCACTGATAATTTAGCTCTGGTTTTTGTTACGTGTCAAGCTCTTCTGGGGTATGAACCAGTCTAAAACTCATAGAAGTTTGATCTCTTCTATGCTTCAAAAACATGAGCTAATACATCTCACCAACCAGATTTAAATACAATGGTGATAGAACTCATTTGCCAGAATAACACTCTATTTTGCAAAATGTTTCATTACATCCCAGACTTTTAAAGAACTTTAAGGAGTCTAAATTGCAGACATTTGTTCAGTGTTTTCAAAAGTTTTGTTTGGTTGTTTTCTTAAAATTATTCTAGATATTCACCTGAAATTTTATGCTTCCAAAATACTTTCTGATTTGCAGATTACAATAAAGCAACATTGTCCAATTTTAAAATACAGTACCCAAAGAGACTTGTCAAGCAAGCTCTCACTTGATTCCCATCTTTCCAAGTATTTACTTTAAATATAGCAGAACTTGAAAATCTTGCAAATATAAATTGCAGAACTGTTGATTTAATTACAGCTTGAGGTGAAAGAGATTTTTCCCAAACAAATACATATTTTTGTAGAGACAAATATTATAGTTTAGTTAAAACACAAAATTTATTGCAAGTTTTCCCCTTTATTTACATCTGTGACGAGCATAGATAAAATGAGTTCTGTTTCTTCTTAATCCAAACTAAAGCATTATATAGATTGGATCAAATTCTTACTCTCCTGTAGTTTGCATTCTCAGAGAGGATTTTTTAAAATTTAAAAGATTTCTTTATACATTCTAGATACTTTGCTAATTAAGAAACCATCAGAACCGTCAGGTATCCATGAATTTATAATACCAGTTTCTGCTACTACAGGCACCAAAATTTAAGTTCTTGCTGCTGTAAGCAAATTCAAATAAAAGAACACATGGTTTCAAGAAGGGACGGTAAAATATATTGAATAAAAATCCAGTTAGGGCTAGGAAGTACTAAGATACTCTGCCAATCTCTGGAAAATCTCACAGATCACTGAAGGCGGTGAAGATACTTTAGACAAGAGCACCAGATGCATGTCATATTCCTGTGTCTCTCTGGGCACCATTAGAATCAAGCTATTGTCCCAGACAGACCTCAGCATAGTGTTTTTTAAAAGACATTTTTCTTTCAGTTTCTCTCCTCACTTTCAAAGCCTCATCATTAGAGCCCAAGTCAACACATTGTTATGATGCTAAAAGGCTCCATAATAATACACATCATAACACTACACTATTACTTATGTACCCAGGACAGTTTTACACAAACATTTGTAACAGTAAAATGGACCTAGACTGAATACAGCCACTACTCACATTCCCATTTCAGGAAGATATTCTTATTAAGCATATGCTGGACACCTTCTCGGATTGCATCAATGATCACAAAACCAAGGAAGTTTAACCACCGTTTATCATCAGAAAAAGTGGAAGCAGCCTCCAAAGAGTGTAGTGGCAATGCACCAAGTTGCATTGCAATGTCCTATAGTCTACAGACAATTCATTATTTTTATGAAATACTAAGGTATATCAGCATCTTAGTAAAAACATTTCAACACTGTAAAACACGTAAAAGTACTAGCTATAGTTCCTAACAGCCTTGTTATCAAATTCTAATAGTTCTCTCTTGCTGAATGAAAAAAAGTAAAATAATCAACTGTAGTCTCATATTTACATTTAAAGGTAGCTCTTCCATAACCCTCTAAGAGGGTTATATAGTTACAAGTAGTTGGTGCATTGTCACAGCCAGCTGCTGTAGCTTCCAAAGATAATTAACACAGAAAACTTTTCTGGTAGCAACCTGTTTTAAGTAAAACTGTGTTTATTTTAAGTGCCTAAAAACCAAGTCAGACAAAGTTCTGAATGACAACCATATTAAAAACATATAATCTTCCTTCAGAAGAATTTCACCTAGGTTGTTAACTTTAGAAAAAAAAAGAAAAAATCCCTATCTGAAAGCAGACAGTCAGTTTGTAGCTTTTTTATGAAATAAAAGCAATATTTCCTCAGGAATACAGCTGTGTGTTCTGCTGTGTCCAAGCTTTGGAAGACAAACGAATACACATTAAGTAAAATGCCAAGTTTGAACCAGCACGGCTACTGTGCCCCACTGGGGGGTTGGATAAATTAACTCAGACTTGGTACTGCACTAACTACATTCACAGACTTCCTGTCAGCTTTAAACACAAGCCAAAAAAACCCCCAAAACTCACATGCCTATCTGTTCCTACTTAAAAGCACAGGTTAAGCGGTTTTCAGAACCAGACTAAAGACAGTCTGGTTGTGTACAGGCAGGAAAAACACTGAGACACTTAATGTGTTTAAGATGTGACTGCAGAGGTGGCAGAAGAGGGAGTTTTACCTCAGTGTTATAGCTGTTTTAATAAAACATAGACACTCTTTTACCTAATGAGGACATGACTGGTGGGAGGAAGAAAGAGCATGACACTTTATGGAAAAAAAAGTATTTTATATACAATATTCAATGCTGGAGTGTTCAAAAGGCTAAAATACATACTCAAAATATTTATATGAAAATGTCTTCAACTGAGTTGGCACTCACTTCTAATTTGGGTGTAAATTTCACAATTGTAAAACATTGGCATGCACATACTGGTTAAAGGAAATATTAGAAGAGAGATACTATTATAGCATCACTGAAAAAGGTACTTTTAAATATTACCATAAAAAAAAAGAACATGAAAAAGCTATAACCTTGCAATTTTCTTTTGTGCAGTTAATAAGATCATTAGATATTTTATTACCTATTGCCTGCAATTTGCATATTAATAATATGCAAAACATGTTGTATATAAACATTAACTAGGATTCCTTGATAAAGAGACTTTGTACTCTCCATTATAGTCTTGAGTTGTCAACTACTAAGGCCATCAGATTTTCTGCAAACTTTTTATAATTAGTGCCAAATTTGTATGGTAAGGAAGTAATTCCATACATATATGTCTTCCTTATACCTTGAATTAATTTAAATGATAAATTCTAGCCATCCAAATAAGATACTAGGTTCTTTCCTAATAGAAGTACGGCTTTAATACTGCTTTTGACTCACTGATCAACACAATTTTAGACATTGCACATGCATTTAATAATCCAGGAATTTCCTTTTAGAGAGGAACTTTCTGTAAGGAAAACATAGTAATGACAAGTTAAGAAATCTTAGCCTGCACATTCTTGTCAGCTCATAGGCAAAAATAATGCTAGGTTTGAAATCCTGATAGCAAATTGTACACAAAAATCATGGAAACAAATACATCATAAAGTACATGGGGATATTGATAGCTGATTTTGTTGGTCTTGTTAGCACATAATTTAAGCAGTTTTATAAGTAGATTCTCTCTATTTGCCTGTGCGGAAATAATATTTTATGTTCCTTGCTCAAAGGAAAAATACTGTTGCTCCAAAAGCATGATCCTACTTTTTACTCTATTCTATTTTGTTTCATTTTTGTAGAATATTGAATACGTCTCTAGAGAGCTGAGATCAAAAAGCCTCAAGCACACAGGAGAGCTCTGGTGGCATAATAACTAACTGCACAACAACTGAACCACTGTAAGCACTGGTTACTGAGTACTGTTAACGCATCACAGTTAACAAGGTCAGTAAACTCAAACTATGTGAAAAAGGCAACATATTTCAACAAGAGCATGACTAGACCACAGAAGTGCTCTGTTAGAATTACCTAGCTGTTAGGTGCTTCCAGAATAAACCATTATAATTTGATCATATTTCACTTCTAAAACCAAAAAAATGGCGATAGTTTTATGGCAAATAAAGCAAGAAAGGTTAAAAGATCTAATATTTGTTAGAAGACCCTGGAGTGGTGTAAACAGTCTATGCCCTCACACACACACCAGGTCACTTGCTAATTCTTCAGTAAATTTCCACCCACAAGAGTGAAGCTAACAGAACTAAATATGAGCATATATTTTTGTGCAAAAGTCAGCCATCCCGCCCTTAAACAACTAAGGAAAGTGGGTTTTGCTTTTCTGGCTGATTTTCCACTGAAGCTTATTAAACAATAGTCATATTTTCTACCTTGCTGACTGAGCTAAGGGGCTAAAGCTCCTAGTGACTGCTGGTGATGAGCAGTCAGAATGTGTAACGTGAACTGCTCCACACAGAGTCATTAAGTAACATCTGCCTATGCTGCTGCTTCTAGAAGAGGAACACACTTGCTTCCCTTTGACATTTCTTTCCCCTAAAGGGAAAAAAGGGTTTGTAAGTGCGTTTTACCAGCAATTAACTTTTCCTTGCATCAGCACTCTCTTCCTCTGTTACAGCTCACAGTATCTAACATATATACACAAAATTCTTGCCAGACTACTTGACTTTTTTTTTACTAACAATCTACTTGACCAGTAATACCACAGTTTAACATGTGCTTCTTATAAGGCTCCCAAATTCGCAATATAAAATCAGATGAACCCTGAGGGAAAAAAAGTATTTGAGAACACCTGTCTTCTCATTAAAAAATACCCCTCTATTCGTATCCAGGAATTTTTTTCTAAGAAGGAAACAGAACCAGTTTGTGACTTAGGTAGCTCTTTGATCACCAGGTACCATCACCTTCCTAGTTATTCATATTAGGCTTGGTTTCAGAACTGCAGTCCCAGAAGAACAGGTTTGGTTTAGCCCCACTGGCAGAGGTTTGGAAGGAGGCCTGAATCACATGGATATCTGCAGTGTACCTAGTTGTTGCCAGCCCTGTCCAAACTGCCTTTGTTAATGAAAGCTGATCCACTTTCCTCAACACTCTTTTTCAAGAGTTCATTTGAATTTCTCATCTTATTTCAAGTAAAAAGGATATCCTGAGAAACTATAAGCACATGAAAATCCTGTAATAGCCAGTAGATATTAGAAATCTGTAGCTTGAGGCAGCAAGGAGTGACACCCAAAGTGTCTTACAAAAGTCACCATGCATCTTAAACAGATACAGAAATACAAAGAACTGGAAAACATGAAGCAGCATGCCATGGGTCCAGTGTCTGATGGAGAAGTGGACTTCATTATTGGTCTTACTTAATGACTACTACAAAGACATGCATTCTGCTACAACCAAATACAATACAAATACATTCATTTCAAGAGAAAGGAACTACAAAAAGCTAATAGTCTGTGGCCCAAAGCAAAAAAAAAACATCAGTAAAGGTTTGTATTTTTTGCTGCTACAGCCAAAACAGTGCAGAACAGAAAAATGCATAACAGAAGGTATGAAACTTCCTATATTCTACCTCTTCAAAACTAGAAATAGCAGGGCAGTAGAATGGGAGTAGCTCTCAGAGTCTCTGTCCAAATTATCTGTTGGGATTCCCTGTAATAACCAACACCTTAAGACGTAATCAGCACTACATGCAAGGATAGAAACTCATCACCTCACCCAGTTTGGCTCCTGTTGATACCTTTACATACCTCTCCTTTGCCTTTGAGAGTAGGAAGAGGCCCCTGCTGACTGTGTAACAAACAGAACGGAAGTCAAGATCTATATCTTATACCTAATTTACACATTTTGTATTCATCTCACCTGGCACAACGTTGAGTGGATGAGTAATGAGATCATTATCTCCTCATCAATGAAAATTTAAAGTCATTGAGACAGGCAGCTGCAGCTGTGCAACAACACACAGTAGTGTTGCATCCTAGCTTAGAAACAAAAAGGAAAGTACTATGGGCCATTTAAACTTAGGAGGGATTTTATTATAATTATCCTGACTGTAATATAATCAAGAAAACAGTGCTTTAAAAGGGAGCTCTCAAAATTCCTGGGCCAAAAATTATTATAACAAATTTCCCATATAATCGTTTTTCAGCTGATCTGGCATCAGATTTTGCTTCTTACATGCCTGCTGTTGGTACTGCATTAGTCCACCCAGAATTCAGAAGGAAAAGCATATGATTTAAATTCCAGTTGTGCCACAAATTCTCTATGAGTGTAGTGTTATTGCAGAGAAAATTGCTTCTTAAAAGCCACATTCCAACACAGAATGATTTGTTTTTCAGAAGCACTTTTTTGAGCTTCAGGTATAAAGCATCTTTATTTCAGATGACTGAAAAGCATCTAGAGGGGAAATTCTATTAAAAGTAAAGAAATCAATCAACACATACCTTAACAGTAGAAATTTAGCAAAAGACATCTGAAAAAACCACTGCAATAAAATTTTGCAACATATGGGCAAAAAGTAAGGCTCTTATTGTGCACAAATAATATTAAACAAACATACAATCAAAAAACCTGTGAAGTATTGTTATAGTACAGTAAGTATAATATGTGGAGTATATGTAATGAGAGGCAGCCTTTGTTTATGTATTGATACACACGATGTACATTATTACACCTACAGTTATCACGAGATCAGAATGATGGCACTGTAACTAGTAAACCATTCTAACTTGAACACCTGAATGACTTCTTATTCTTTGACCCGTATTTTTAGTCAATGTTTTTTCATTGCTTATATGTCTCTATTAATTGCAGTGAGGTTACAGAACATGTAACAGCTGTATTAGTAAACAAGGGCAGTAAATGGGTTTTTCTCATTGACAAATATGCAGCATAAGAATAGGTTAATAGATAACTGCCATTTCCTACCTATTTTCCCTTGTTTCTTAACATGGTGTGGAAAATAGAGTAGTTCAGTATTGACTAAAAGTTATAAGTACAATATACCACGTAGTTTAGTTCTGCCTCTTCTCCAACTCCTGTCTTTTACACACGTCATTTAAAGTATCTCTTATGCACATCAGGAACAATTAGCTGTGAGAGTATAATTCTACTGTAGAACCACGCGTTAGCTGCAGCTTTGCAACAATATTACTTGAGAAGCTATAAAACGCAAATTACTTGCAGTCTTCGTAATTCTAGAAGAAAAGCGGATACTGTCAATCCCTCTCAACAGCTCCCAGACAAACCCCGCGTCTTCACGGAGCTGCAGCTCTTCTCGTTACAGTCGCACGGTAATTAGTGCAGTTCAGTGCGAGGCGTCCATCGCCTGCCACAAAGGCAGCCCTCACGGATGGGCTGTAGCCCCCGTGGGGGACTGTGTGGAGGGAAGTTTGTGCACACCGATGTTCTCGGCAACCGCCTGAAAAGAGAGGACCCATTTCCCTTCCCTCCTCTCAGACAGGGGCACCAAGAGAAGACAATTTCGAGACACCCCCGGCCAGAGAAGCCTCACCTCCCTGGAAAGACTGCAACAGCGAGACTTACCTTAGTGAGCTGGGCAATCTTCTTGCACATTTTCATGTGCATTTCCCGATTGCATTCCTCTGCCGAGCTGCTGCGAGCGGCTTTAGATCCATTGCAAGTCCCGGGCTGATGAATGTTGTTTATGCCAGAGGCCATTAGGCTTGAATTTTAATCACGTCAGTCTGTGCACGCTCCGGGTAGCGCGATCCCGGCCCCGCCGCTCGCCCCTCCCGGCTGCGCGCACTCACCGCCCCCGGCGCCGGAGGAACTTCAGCCCCGAACAGGGCACGCTCCGGCCGCCGCCGCTCTCCCTTCTCTGCAGATGTCCCAGTCCTTCAGCAAAACACCCAGGCGAGCAGGCAGAGAACAGCATGTGCAAACATTCTGACTGGGATTTTTTTTTTCCTCCCCTACTCTTCAAATGGTTGAGCTTCCGCCAGGAGAAGACGCCAACAGCTGGGTGCTACAAATTCCCCCCTGGAGACGCTGAGCCAGCCTAGAGCAGTAGCACAGGCATTGCCGGGGATCTGTTGTAGTAGAGATTGCCTGAAGATTAAATCATGCTGCCTTCTTAACTGCCAAAGGATTGCAGAGGTCATTTGAGATGAGAGTGTTGGCACCTTTCATAAGCTCTGTTATTTTGGCAATCCTCTCCAAACCAGGACAGGCCCATAAGTGATGAAGAAAACCTTTGCTCAGTTTTTGCTACTGTGCTGAAAGCAGAGTGGAGCCAAGGGGCACATGAGCATAGCTGAGCCCAGGAGCTGTGTCCAGGATCCAGTCTGCCTGCCTTATCCAAGGAGACTCCATTCCCTTCAGTTACACTAAATGCACTGGAAAGGTGCCTGAAGAAAACTGACAATATTACAGGTCTTTTTTATTTTCTTTTTTTTTATTTTCTTTTTTTTTTTTTTTTTTTAATGTGCACACTGTTTCAAAGAGATCAGGCTTGCTCAAGTCAAATAAATAAAAGGACAGAAAAGGCAGAAAAATCAGCACACACAAAAAAGGGAAGCTATTAAGATAATGGGATTATTTAAGAGAATGCTTCAGTGAAGTGTTATGTGAGCAGAAAACTGTTAGCGAACACGTTTTAACAAGTCTAGAAGAGAAGGGGAAGTAGGAGAAGACCAAGTAGGGTGGAGTAAGAGAGGCAGAAAAGAGGAAGAAGGAGAAAGAACAGGTAAGGGAAGCCAAGAACTGCTCAACACCGCTTTGCTGTGTGACTGCCGCCAGCACAAGAGACTCCTTGGAGCTGCCGAGGGCTCCACCTCAGGCCACGCTGACTTGCAGCCAGCCAGAGGGACCATGAGGCTGCTTCTTCCCCGGGGCCCCTACCTGGAAATGCAGGCAGCTTTCCAGTCTGATCTCCAGGCAGTACTTGCCATCCTTCTTGGGTGAGAAGCTTCCACTTTGGTACTGGTGGGTTTAAAAAAAGAGGTTCCGGAGGACTATCAGAATCGGGAAGGAGGATTATCTGGTGTCAGTTAATGGTAGGGCAGAAGGAAAACAGAAAAACCTTGGTGAGGGCAAAGAAAGACAAAGGACTGCTAAGAATAGCATTCCTAAATAGAAAAGATCAGGGCAGAAGAATGCCTACAAGGCAGTGGGGAGAAGGAACAATGTAAAGATGTAAGAAGACAAGACCCTGGGACAGGGAAACCAAACCCAAGATTGCTGGGGAAAAAGGACACTCTAAATCTCAAGAGGCAGAAACAATCTTCAGGAATGAGAGGAAATGAAGACTGAGAAATGCAGTGTACAAATGAAAATGATTGCAGTTGCTGGGAGATGCTAAGCAGGGAAATGATGTTTAGTCCAGAAAGAGTATTAATAAGAAAAGGCAAGAAACAGATCCTTGCACAAAGGAATGACAAAGTACAGTTTCTTTATGCACTTGCACTACTGTCCAAGATGCTGCTGGAACTTTTTCTGTGACTAGGACATAGGGACATGCCACTGCCAATTGTCTATCTGATAAGACATGTACTCACACATAAGTTTAACTCAGCTGATATTTTATATCTTCTCTATCTGGTCATCAATTTGAGAAAAAGCCTAGGAATTTAATTATATGTAAAATTTTGGTTAAATTGACAAACTTATTAGGACAATCAAGAGAAGAGCAAGGGCTGGAGCAAAGTCCTAGCACATTGTTTTCTCAGAAAAAACTAGAACAAACTAAGTGAAAATAGAAAGCAAATGAAGAAAATTGCAAAAGCTTTTACAGTACTTACAAGAGGTTACTTGTGTTATCACACAGGTGGACAGCAGTGTTCATGGTTGTTCTACTACACAGCAGAGGACATACTGCACCTGGATGCAGGGGTGGAGAGAGACTTGAGACACCTATGTGGGCATAGCAGAGCAGAGCAACACAGATCTTCAGGTACATTGGAAAAGGAATAAACTGCTGAGATATCTTCAAGCAGACAGATTATGAATTTTGGGGGATTAGAGGGAAAGAACTTGAGGCTTTGGTACAAGATGATGTTTTAGCAGAACATAATTTGTCACTGGTGAAGTATTCTAAGTCCAGACAAGACTTTTCAGGCAATAGTTCAAACACAGGGAAAGTTTCAGTCAGATCTCATGCACCAGAAAATGCAACAACAGAACATAAATTCACAGGTGAGTCAAGTTCATTAGTTCCATTACTCAAAAAAACCCCAACTTAGTTTCAATAACAGAATTTCAGCAGATAATGCCAGAATGTTTCAATGAGCATTTAGCTCTTTTTAATTCTAACTTACCTAGGGATCACCTATAAATAAGATGACAAAAAAAAGGATGCCACAAAGCACAATCTAAGTGTGTACTATACAAATACGGGGTTTGTGAGAATCACATGGACCACAAGTAGATTTCAGTGTTTGTGAACTTGGGGCAGTAGATAAGTTTAAAATAAAAATCAAAAGTCTAACCAGAAAATGCATACACTTCTGCTTGAATTGTCATTGCTACCTTAGTTTTAGTAAATTGTGAGAGGTGGTGGTCATGTTACCACAGTTTTCATAAGTCCTTGATTAACTGTACACAGGTTTGTAGCTTTGCTGTTCAGATATATTAACTAATTTCCTTTTCATAAAAAAAATAAAAATCATACATGAGCAAAAGACTATAAACCTTCCATTTTTAGTACCTCCTGCTTGTTGAATATGCAGACTCTGTAACTTCTGCAATCTCCTGACTAGCTATTATTAAAAGAGCCACACCCTCAAATTTCAAGATATAGAAAAAGATATTCCTGTTGCAAATGTTTAATACATAAGTTTGCACCTTTACTTAACATATTACAAACAGCTTTCCCAAAACACGATGAATACAGCCCAATTCTTTCACTCTTTGAATACCAGTACTACTGAGCTCAGTGAGATTTTAATACATGAGAACAAAGTTTAACTGATCTCCTGGATTACATTCTGCTGCTGTGTTGCAGTCCAATAAAGTTTGCCTCTGAAAATGGTAGAACAATACAATTAGTCATTAACTGTCCTTTTATACCAGAACTGACTGGATGAGGCCCTGGGCAACGTGAGGGAGTGGATGGCATTCCTGCCCATGGTGGCGCTGGGGTGGCAGTGGGAACTAGATGATCTTCAAGGTCCCTGCCAACCCAAACTTTCCTGTGATTCTGTGCTTCAAATGGTGAAGCTGTATTACTAAAATTGACTTAAAACTTCTCAAGTTAGTGTGTCAACAAAGGAATGTACACCCCTACATGAGATTCTAATTCAATTCCTAAATCACTACCCTCATTTTTGATCTCCACCTATATTCACTTTGGTCCTGGAGCAGCCTTTTGACCCCAGAAGAGAGAATTCAGGAGTTATTTTCTCTTTTTTTTACAAGGAGAAAAAAAAAAGCAAAATAAGGATAAAAATAACACTCACAAGACTCATAAAAGTTATCCTGCTCACCTAATCCACTATATCATTTCCGACAAAACTTGTTTTGGGATTGAGTGCAAGAAAAATGGCAAATATAAAGTGTTGCCACTGATACATCTTGGGTAATTACATATATTATACATAATTATATATAAAAATACTATATAGAACTACTTTATATTTTTAATTTCTTCCCACCTCATAAAATAGACAGGATTCCAAAAACAGCAGAAGGGTGATTTCCTCATTGACTGAAAATAGTAACTATTCAAAAATGTATTTACAACTATTGAAAAATGTATTTACAATTTTATAGCTGACTGACATATAGGCAACATTTGGAGGAATGTGGTGGACATAAGCTCTGGTTCTATTGCATAATGATGGCCTGATTAAGGATGAAACATTATTACGTTTATGTTTTAGATATGGAAACTGTAACCAACCACACATAACAGATTTTAAAGACCTTGAACACCCAACAGGATAGCATCGACTTCCATTTTTTGCAACCCATTTTTTATCCAGTGACCTACATCGAACATTACCACAAAGTAACTGGCATGCAGCAAGTTTGGCTTACCCTGTGGCACTGTATTTGCTCACGTAAGAGGACTGACAAAGGAGAGAGAAAGGATCTAGAACAGTGAGTCAGAAGTAGATCATGGCAGATAAGGTCACTACTTCAAAGGACAAGGAAAAAAAGCTGGAATTAATAGAGCACATTGCCCTCCAGAGCCTGGAGCACCATTCAAGGTTCAGAATTTCATCATTCCTTTCTGAATAGAACTGTGAAACCCCACTGGCTACAATCTGTGGGCCTTCATTACCTCCTTGCCCTCCTAGTCAGTCATTATATCCCTCCCTCAGGAAGCATGTGGTCCTTACTGAGCCCTGGGAGTTAGCTCAGCAAGGGACTGAAGGCACAGCGTGGAGCTGGGATGGATTTCTGGGCCCACAGGCAAAGGCTGTGGCTTCAGGCCTCAGGTGAGGCAGGTCAGGGCTCATTAAGGCTCATTATTGCAGGCAAGGCCCTGAGGGTAAGCTGTAAAAATACTTCTATCAGTTGAACAAGGCATCTGGTATCACAAAGACATGGCCAGCATTTGTGATCGTACTTCAGCATGTTATTTACCTACACATGAAATATCAATTGCACTGGGAATTTTCTATTTCTATCTGTAAACACAAAGCCTAGCAGAAATAGTTAAAGCAGACTGGAAGAAATAAATCTCACATCCTAGATCAAATTCACCATAAGGGAATATAAGTTATTCCCAGGGAAGGTCCTATCCTGTAGAACTAAGATGCAGGCAGGCACAAATGGGCTGCTAAACATGCGAATAAAAAAATAATTCAGTTTGCATTATTATTTCACTTAAATTAAATGCCCTGTGTTTTTAATGCCACAAGAATCACAAAGGTTTATCTGCTCATCTTCCTGTTTGCATTTTCTTGTTCACAATCAGACACAGGTTCTATTGCAGAAAAAGTCTATATGAAGGTAATTATCCAATAATACATTAAATAGAAAGAATATCACACATTGTATTTCCCCACAAAATGTAACCTTAAAAATAAAGCTCAACTCATTGAGGATTTGCTGTTGATTATAGTGGTTTTGTAGAGTGACTATTTCTCCAACATAAAATGAAAACTTTTAGAAAAATGTTAACATGTAAGATTCTATATTACTATTGTATTTGTGCATATAGAATCCATGTCCTTCTCTCTAGGAGCAGAAGCGGATCAGGCCTGATCCGTATGTTTTAGAAGTTAATAAAAAATGTAAAACTCACCTTTTAAAAGGAGGTATCTTTTTTAAACATACACAAATGCATGGTAGTATAAAATGTCAGGAAAAAAGAACCCTCTGCCACATATTTAAATTATTTCAAATTTTATTTTTATGTATAAAATAAAATATTTTTTCTCCTGCTGCTGCCCTCCATTCTTCACATACAGCTTATATATATCCCATAATCCTTGACATCATTTTAAAGATAAAATAATTAAAATTATTTGGTTGATAAAAATCTGCTGCTTAGATAAAACACTAGGAAGATTCAGATCTGGAACAAGACTGACCCCTAGCGTTTGTTTTTTTTTTTTTTTCTCGTCTTCTTTTTTTTTCTTTTTTTTTTTAGACAAAAATGACTTCTTCAAGACAGGTCCTGCCTGTTCGGCCTATTGTCATTTGATGGTTTGTCACCCGTCCGTACTAAATAGCTGTCATCCCTTGAGGTCCATCAGGCACTTTTTTTTTCTTAAAGCTCAAACACATATGGACGTCAAACACCTTAAGTTCCTGCTGACCACGGCTTGTGTTCACTTGTTTCAATGCTGTCGATAACTCCGTAATTGATCAGTGCTCAGAATGTTTCCCCTCAGCTAATCACGGCCTTGTTCCTCGTTAACCGTGTCATTAAATGCTCACCGCGCGTTCCGTAACCAGTAACGCAGTTCCGAAGTTAGAGCTTAGTTATCTTTCTTGTTTTTAATGAAATAACGGAGTTTATTACTATTCCCACGTTAAAAGGATTTCTGGGAAAGCATTAGGTTCACAAGAAACGCTTGAAAGCTTGAGGGAAATTTCCACTAGTAAGGGATTCAGTCTGGAAGGAACACAACTGTGTTATGCATCCGCACTGTCCGCCTTCTCAGCCCCTCCCAGCGGATACCGAAGAGCGGGTGTTTCAATGAGTTTTATTATTTCGACAAGCAGCTGAGCTTTCTCGGGTTGCTGCCGCACACGCTTCGGTTTACGAAACCCGACTGAACGGACTTTCTGTGGTGCTCTCGTCCGCAGAGGACCTGAGGGAGAGCGGCTCCGGGCGGGTTTGTCAGGTGCGTTCAACTATTTTGGACACCGTAATTCTGGAAAGCCTCGCCCGCGACGCTTCCCCTCAGCCGCGGCAGGGCTGGTACCGGGATGGGCTTTGGAACAGCCCGGGGGCAATCGCAGCCCTCTCCCTCCCAGCCCGCCCCAGGGGAAGATCTGAAGGGTTTGGAGCACAGATCGTATGAGGAGCAGCTGAGGGAGTTGGGGTTGTTTAGCCTGGAGGAGGTTCAGGGGTACTTCATCGCTCTTTTCAACTATCCAAAAGGAGGGTGTAGCCATATCGGAGTCGGCATCTGCTCACAGGCAACCAGGTATAGGACCAGGCAACATAGTCTTCAAAGGCGCCACCTGAAGGTTGGACATCAGGAGGAATGTCTTCACAGAAGGGGCGATTAGACAGGGTGAGGCTTCACAGAAAGGCTGAGTGGACTGTCTAGGGAGACGGCAAAGCCACCACCCTGGAAGTGTTCAAGAAATGACACGACGTGGCACTCAGAGCCATGGTCTGGCTGACATGGCGCCGTTCGCTCAGAACTTGGATCCAACCATCGCACAGCTCTTTTCCAGCCTGATTCCTTCCGCGGCCGGGTGAAGATGGCTACACCCCGCGCGCGCTCGCGGCCAACGGNGCCCGCGGCTCTCGCGAGACCGGGAGCGGCTCCCGCGCTGGGTTTGAAGCTGCGCGCGCGGAGGCCGCGGCCGTTGGTGGCGCGCGCCTGGGGCTGTGAGGGGCCGGTCCTGGTCCTGGAGCCGCCGCTCGGCCATGGGAGCCAAGAAGAAGCTGCTGCAGATCCGGGAAGCCTTTCAGCTGGCTCAGAAGCCTCACCAGAACCACGCTAAGCTCGTGGTGGCTCTGAAGAGCACTTACGCTCAGGTACGGCTGCCCTCGGGCGCGCGGGGAGTTGAGGGCCCCGGCGGCTGCTCCTCTGGTACCCCGGGGGGCCAGGGCCGCCTCCGCAGTGTTCCCCTAAAAGGAACACCAGTGTGCCTAAGGAGAACCCGCGGCCCTTAAAAAGACAAACAAACAAAAAGGACCCCCAGCTCTCCCCAAAAAACCCACCCAAATGCCGCAAAAGCAACCCGCTGTACTGCTGTGTGCAGCTGTCTCCCGCGAAGGCGGCGGTGAGAGCTGCCCGCGGGTACCGATGGTGCCGCGGGAAGGAGTTTGGGTACCCGAGTTGTAGGTGTGACACGGGATGTATGAACAGCGGTATTAATTATCGTCCTGAAACCTGTCAGCCGGCTGTGGAGTTACAGCAAAATAGTCGCTGAGCAGAGCACGACAGCGGGTGTGCCCACAGTAGCCCTTTAAAAATTTAAATTTAACTGGAAGCTGTCAATTGTAAGCCCGCGTATTTTAATTTTCTGTGGTACGGCTTTGAAAGATGAACCGGATAGTTATCTTTTGTTGTGGTTTGATTTGTTTTTTTTTTTTTTTTCCCCAGTTGGATGATAAAGAAGGCTTTAATGAAAAATTCATTCATTTCCTCAAGTATGCTATGATAATCTATAGACGGGAACCAGCAGTGGAACAAGTGATCAATTTTGCGGCCAGATTTGTCACTTCATTCTATCAGATGGAGAAAGAAGATGGTAGTGAGGAGGGAGAAGAAGATAATTTACTTCTGAATTATGTATTTAAATTTCTGCTTGAGGTACAGTTAACGTTTATTAAATGTCTAACATAACAAATGGAAACTTTTTGCAGTGGGGAAAACTTGCTGGTACTTGAGCCAATTCTTATAAATTAGAACTTAAAAAGTGAAAGCAAAACAAAGCCAGTGCATGACAAGTAACACCATCCCCATTCCCCCAACACAAAAAAATCCACCACACACCACACAATAATCCAACAACTCGATTTCAAAATTTGGGCCTTTGAGAAAATGTGAATGTTCTTCTATTTGGCTGTCAGATATGTCACTGTAGACTTTGCCATAGATGCATTTATAAGCCTGAAATTGTGGAAGTGTGGTGGAAATTAATTTATACTCTTCCCTTGACAACTAAAATATTATAAGGTCTGCTGTGCAGCTGTGGTTGGCATATGTATTATTCCTTTCTGCTTACTGCAAGTGTTGCATAGAAAGATAAACAGTTCCAATTGCAGGAACACACAAATAGAATTACATTTTCCTAAACTTATTGATTTGCCATGGAAAGATAATTGATCAGGCCCAGATGACTAATCATAATTGCTGATGTCTTTTTTTTCTTCTGTTGTTTTATGGAGGCAGAGCAGTAAGCTGGGTGATGCAGTGGTCAGCCTGCTGCTTCCTTTGTGAAGGCACTGCCGATTTTCCAGAGTCACTGATCCAGGCCATGGGCTGTAATTGCTTTTCAGTTCTGTGACTTTTTAATCTTAATGATTAAATTGGAAAAGCTTTTGAAACACAGAAGTGCATATTTTGTTTGCTCTGTAGAATATTAGCCACTTAGATGTGCATATTAATGGCCTTTTGTTGGAAATGAGAAAAGTGTGATTGTAAGAATACCTTTTTTTCTTTCCCCAAGTCTCACAATGCCAACAGCCATGCAGTTCGGTTTCGAACCTGTCAGCTTGTTAATAAGATTTTGGGAAATATGCCAGAGAATGCCGAGATTGATGATGACTTATTTGATAAAATTAATGAAGCCATGCTGATTAGACTTAAAGATAAATTTCCGAGTGTGAGAATTCAAGCTGTCTTGGCCCTGTCAAGACTTCAAGATCCTAAGGATGAAAACTGCCCTGTTGTTAATAGTAAGTAGTATTGGTCTTTCTCTTTTGTCTAAGAACATATATTCATTTACATTACTTTGAAGAATTTTTAAGCTTGCTTTTTTTTTTTTAAGCATTGAGTAAATGGATGTTAGAGAGTATTCTTGTAATAATTCTTAAACTGTGGAACTCCTTGCCAGAGGAGGTTGAAGATGCAAGTGGTGTGTGTGTTCAAGGGGAAAAGACAGAACTGTTAGGAGAGATCTGCTAGACAGTCATTCTGGGCTCAGGTTGCTCTGTGAGCTGAATGTAGAAGTAGGATTGTGAAAATTGTTTTATACTAGAGTGGAGCTGTAATATGTGTTTGTTCAGTTCTTGCCCTCTAAGGACCCTTTGGTACTAATAATTAGTACAAAAACCCTTAGAAGAGTAGAGATGGTAGAGAAAAACTGCTGTTGTCTGAAATGATGATCACTTTTCTAGAAGATGTCAGCATCTCTGCCACGCAGGTGTTTTGATCCTGTTTGTAGGTTTCTTTGTGTGTGGTATGGTTCTTGACTTAAGCTTCTGCTTCCTTTGCCTCAAGGCAGACAAAATGTAGGTTTGTACCAGCATAGCTGGAATGTAAATTGTGCCCTGGCTAATCTTTATACTGCCCTTTGTGAAGAATTAGTTAGTTGGGGGTTTTGTGTTGTTAAGGTACTGTCTTTGAAATTTTATTTTCTAAGTGTTTGTTTATAGGTTACTTATTTAGGGGCACATAAATTTCATAGTTAGTCATTGTCTCACAGAGCAAGATGAATTCATGTATACTCTGATTAAACGGATTTTATAGTTGCTTTCAATTCTGAATAAGGTTCAAGAATATAATAAAAAACATTATGTGAGGGATTTACTGCAAGAGTTTTGGTAGGCTTAATGGAGATTGCAGTTTTCAATTTATAGGAAAATTTGAGGATCTATTTCAAAGGTAGTGAAGAGGTACACCTAGTGAATAGAGGGCTTAAAGAGCCAATATTTGGAAATATTTTTTCCCCTAGTAAATGACAAAGTGGTTATTTATGGGTGGGATCTAGAGTAGCATTTTTTGGAGTTATTAACTGAAGATCCTACTTATGATGGTGAACGTTATTTCTTTTGACATCATAGCTCAGCATGTAGTTACCATAAAATCTTGGGGTTGTGACCCTGAACTGTTTCGTAAATTATGAGCTCTGTGCAGGGGCAGGAGAGTGGTTTTGGTAACAGCTGCTGATTTTTTTTAAAGTATTTTCTGTTTTTTCTATGTATCAAAGTCTTATGAAAGCATTATTGTGACTCTTTTATTTTCAGTTTACAGCACATTGCTTGAAAATGATTCAAACTCAGACGTGAGACGTGCGGTGCTGTCGTGCATTGCTCCATCAGAAAGGACTTTGCCAAAAATTGTTGGCCGCACCATGGATGTGAAGGAAGCTGTCAGAAAGCTGGCATATGAGGTGCATTGGATCACTTACCATTCATTTCAAAGGCTGACTTAGCAAAAAGACTTTAAATCTTTTATTATATTTCACTTAACACTAAGTACAGTTAAATAATTTATTTTCGTTTACTAAAATTTTGAATGGGGAGTGATTTAATAGAAGTTTTCTAGTTAAAATTGCTGAACTTGACTGTAGAACTTGCTTGATAGAAGTTACTTTTGTGGTAGAATTTGTCTGTCGAAGATCAAGCAGTAACAGTATAAATTATGTATGCAGTCTGTTTTTTTTTTTTATCTATGCAATTTGTGATGTTATTGAGGCAAATTTACTTCTCTGTTATTACATGGGAGATGTTAGGATAAGAGCATAGTGAAAAGTTGCATGGTTTTGGTTTTGCAGTTTTGAGAAGCATCAACCATTACTCATGTTTACATGTAGAGGTAAGAAAGTATGCTAACATGTCTGTTTCTTATGCAGGCATCTTAGGCAAGATCTGGAAACAAAATGTTCAATTTTTTCACACAGAACCTTCTTCTGTTTTTTTTAATCTTAGGTTAAATCAGTTTTTTTAACTGAATCTCTGTGTTAGTAGGCTTTTTAAGAAAAGTACCTACTTTGGTAATTTGTTGCAGGTATTCATTACTCTGGGCACTTTAAAGGGAGAGGATGGTTTTCGTATCCAGGTGTTGCATTCAAGCAGAGCTGATGAGCTTCTAAGCTATGTGTAAACTTTACTGTTTATTTTCCTTTACATTTTCTTCCATGCACAAGGATCTGCTTATTAATGTGTTGGTACAGTGCTGTTGGGGTAGTTATTACAGGTTTCTATTGATTTAGGACTTCTGTGGATGGTTAAAACTCAAAGTGTAAGATCATAGGTAGGTGATGGGTTTGTGTTTATCATTTGCGGAAATGTATTTTAATGTCTACATTATTTTTAAGGTTTTGGCAGAAAAAGTTCACATGAGAGCTCTGACAATAGCACAGAGAGTTAAATTGTTGCAACAAGGACTTAATGACAGATCTGGTAAGAGATCATAGATTTCTTAACATCTTACTATGAATGTTTAAGAGAGAATACTTTCTAATGTGTTGGGGTGATGTATGCAGGATGGCAATAATAAGGAACTTGAAGGGAGCAATGAGGTACCAGGAAGTGTTTGAACAAATGTAATATGCTTGCTGCTTTGGTTTTTCAGGCTCCTTATAGTGACCAAACCAGAGAAGAATTGCACTTTGAAAAAACCTGAAACCCATTTTGCTTTAAAATAAGACCAAATATTATTAAAAACCAATATTGTAATTAAAAACAGAAGTAGAAAAATGTAATTAATTTGATGTATTTGGAAATGTGTCATTACAGATATTTTTGTAACTAATAACTGTATTAAAGAATTGAAATGTGAACATTAATATCTGTTTGAAAAGATTTGCTATGTGCTTTCAGAGAGAAGTCTTTTCAGCTGGTTATTTATTTGTTTAACTAGCTTGAGTTTTCTTTTAATGAATCTTTGACTCTTATGCATTTCACTATGGAGCAGCTTTATTCTTTTTAATGTCTTTTGTACCATATCACTGTACAGAAAAAGCCATTCAGAATGTGCCCATAATTGTGTGTGGTGGTGTGTCGCTGCGAGCGGATGTCGAAACACGGAACTCGAGGGGTTAAAATGGCAAAAGAGATAAATTTATTTATTAAATTTAGCTTTTATATACAGAATGGATTCTCAGTTAATTGGCTACTTGCTGCACGCCCCCCGCAGCTGATTGGCCACTTGGAATCCTGAGAATTTCACTACCTTTATCTTAATTTATATAAACAAATAAATTCTTTCTCACGAGAAAAAAGTTTCTGTGCTGTCACAGTGGTGTTGCCAAAAGATGGAAAGGTCACGTGCATTTGAGTGAGACAGTTTTGGCCTGCCTACATAGAACACTGTTTTGGGGTGTTTTTTCCCCAACAGCAGCAATTATATACATGAAGTTCACAATAGAAACTACCAGTTTTACTGAGTGGTGACGTATAATCCCCCTACTTTGTTTGGAAAGTCTCCACTAGGTTGCATTTTACTCTGAGAATTTCCCTTGCTGAGTGATGTGCTGCTTGGGAATGGTGAGAATTGTGATCCGTGTGAATATTCACTTAGAGAACAAAACTGAAGTACTACGTTCATTGGGAAGTAGAGCCCTTTAAGCTGTGTCATGCATGCCTGTGTTTTTATTGATCTGCTGCTTTTCTTTTTGGCTAGCTGGGGATAATAGTATGTTCTTGACAGGAAAGGAAGAGACAATCAGCTGAGTGCCTTCTTGTGCTATATAGAACTGCACTTACAAAGACCACTTCCTTCTGTATAAGAAGTCTTAGTCCCTTTGCCCCACCTATCCTGAATTGTTCTGTAGTGGCCTGCTGAAGTTTGCCATGCTCTGTTTTTGAAGTCTAGCACTGAAAAACCCACGTTCTGAATTACTGTTTCTTATTGATAGACTAGTTTGCAGTTTGATCTAACTAGCTGCTGCTTGTCTGCTGGCTTCCACCACTCTCCCAATAATGCTTGGTCTTGAGAAATACTTCTCAGGGTGAATGCATTTCTCTTAGCAGTCTTTCTAAACTGGGATAGAATTTACTTTCACTAATTTTTCATGTGGTCCTTCACTTGTCAGGAGTGAGGATTTGTTGTATTCCCTTAAAGAGAAAGTACAACCTTTCTGTGTGACCTGTTTTTCAGTGACATTGAGGTGTTCAACATAAAGAAGTGCCCTCCTTTATGATCCAGGACAGATACTTTCTCTCTTAGTGTCTGTCTCTTCCTTAGAATGCTTCTACATCCTAGCTATTGAGGACTTTCTTTTTTTTGACACCTAGAATCACAGGGGAAAACATCTGCCAGGATATGTAGTTTGACTGGTATCATATGTTCTTTGCAGGGTAAAGTAGGTTTATATTCCAAATTGGCTATTCTATTTTGCAAAGATTGCAAATCTTGTAACCCTGAATTTATATATCTTTATTGAATTTACTTATCTGGGTAACTCCTGAACTAACAAGTGAGGACCTGCTCATTCAAGGTACCTACATGGAAATTTAGGATGTTTTTCCATATTGGCTTTAGAACAAGGGTTTATAATTAAATAAGATCTGGAATACATGATACAAATTCTGCCTAGTTCTACTTTTCAGGGTGAGTTCAGCTCTCATTCTACTATATTCTACTAGTTTATGCTTTTCACTTTCTTGGAGAGGTTTCTTATTCTCAGTACCTTAATTTAGCTTTTTCAAGGCCTTTTTACAGTTCTTTTTGAACTCAACTATATTTAAGTGCTGCATTTATTATCATGAGTTACACATAAGAGGAAAGAGGAATGTTGTCAGTGTGTGTGTGGACTTTGTTTCCCTTAGACTGGATATTGTTTTCTGACAGATACTAAGAGCATACTTCTTTTGTTCCCTAGTTATTATGTGTTTATTTCCAGCAGGCTTTCAACTTCCCTACTTAAGTCTGTGTGAGTGCATTAATGATGTATATATTCTGGATGTTCCCATAAATACTTTTTTCCTTGATTAAATAGTACTCTATTGATTCAGGAACTGTTTCTTGTGGCAGTGGTGAGGAGGGAGTTAAAGTGTCACATGTAAACTTCATAATCCATTCTCATAAATGAATTAGCATGAGAATTCTGTGTGTCAATTCAGATGTAGTATCCTGCCTCCAAAAGTGGCCAATTCCTGAAACAGAGCAAGTATATAACAATGCTTACCCAGAATATTTGGGACCGGACCATCTCTCTTATGAGAAGAGGCTGAGGGAGCTGGGCCTGTTCAGCCTCGAGAAGAGACGACTGAGAGGGGACCTCATCAATGTCTGTCAGTGTCTGAAGGGAGGGTGGCAGGAGGATGGAGCCAGGCTCTGCTCAGTGGTGCCAAGCAATGGGAAAAGAGGCAATGGGCAGAGACTGATGCACAAAGGTTCCACCTGAACTTCTAGAAGAACTTCCTTACTGTGGAGGTGACCAAACACTGTAAAAGTTTTTCCAGAGCGGTTGTGGAGTCTCCCTCACTGGAGACATTCAAGAAGTGTCTGGTCACAATCGTGTACCATGTGCTCTGCGATGGCCCTGCTTGAGCAGGGAGGTTGGACCAGATGACCCACTGTGGTCCCTCCCAGTCTCACCCATTCTGTGATTCTGATTCTGAATATTTTGTTGTTCTACATGAGTGTGTGGTTTGTAGGTTTTCTGGGTTAAGATGCTGTCTTTAGATATAAAAGTTTTTTGGATAGAGGTTTTTTTTTTTTTTTAATTCTCTGTGAGGGGGAAAAATTATATTGCCTCAAAAATGGGCTATGCTGTAGGTAGTTGTTGCTCATCTGAGTTTTTCTTTAAGGTAACATTAAGTTTAACTGTATTAATAACTTCTTTGCAAAAAGACTTCTATAGAAAAATGCTTTGTGAAAGTATGTGCAAAACTTGGTATTTTTTGAACTTTGTTTTAAATTCCTGTGTTATTAGATGCTGTTAAGGAGGCAATGAAGAAGAAGCTACTTAAAGCCTGGTTACAATTCACTGAAGGGGATGTTTTAGAATTGCTTCATAGACTGGATGTAGAAAACTGCCCAGAAGTGGCCATCCCAGTACTAAATGCTCTGTTTTCATTGTCTCCACTTCATGACGTTGTTCAGAACTGTAAAAACCTTGACAGCAGGTATGCAGAGCATTTTTCGTTTTCAAAAGATGAGTATTTTTTATAAGAATAGAAAATTGAAGACCTCTCAACCTCTTAAGATACTGGCAGATTTCCAGAGGCTTTAAGAAAGTTATTTCACTGTTATTGATGCTTTTTAAAGTCAGACAGGCCCATGTAGCTTTGGAGTGCAATGCATATGGCATTTACTGATTTCAAAACATCTCTCATGCTGCTAACTAGAATGCAAGGCACTTCTTATGATACTATGCATTTCCCCCCACAATACGGAGAAAGGTTTTGCTATTACTTTTTAATCAGTGACAATCTGTCATTTAATTTTATCATCTGAGATTAGACACCTAGCACTGTTCAAAATCATTCCATTCTGATTGGTCTGACTTCGATCCTGAGCAAAATGAAGCTTCCATTCTGAAGAACTGGGCTATCAGAGAATTTTTTAAGTAGTAGATCTGTTAGACTAGTGACATTTTGAAAAGTAAGTTAAATTATTCACTTTGGAATGAAGCTTACATTAATTTAATTTATGGAAAACACTAGGGTTGTTTTTGTATGAAGTTTCTGAGTATAGCTTGAGTGATGCGGTATCAGAATGAAAAATGGTTAGATTTTTGAAGTCTGTGATTTCTGTTTGTTAATTTTACATTTAAATAAAGACCTGTAAGATTAATGAGAAGCTGTCAAATGATGAGTTTTCATCTACATATTGCTCAGTTGGTTTTGGCTGGTTTTTTTGTTTGTTTTATATGTGAACAATCTAAAGCAAAACCGAAATTGTTGCTCATAGTTTACAAGTAAAATGGAATTAAAGGGAGTAAAAAGTACCACTGCAATGATACTGCCTTTTTTGTTTTGAGGTAGAATTAATGCACAACTTAATGTTCTGCTTCTGAAAACAAAGATTAATTGCCATGCTTGGCATGAAAAATACTGTGAATGTGAAAAGAGTGGGGGTCCCATGATGGACGAGCTACCTGTAATGGCAGATGGATGAGGAGCTTACCGAGTTGCTGAGAAGCAGTTGTATTATGTTTTGCATACTCTGATTGCTACTCCGTTATTGTGTGAAGACCTTGTATTAAGAATGGAAGAAACAATTCATAGACAGATGCTGAAATATATTTTAATCCAGTTGTTGCATTTCTGCAGATTAATGGTGTTCAGTTTTCCAGACTTGTGCAGCAATAACAATAAAGTTTCATAAAGTACTTGGGTGGTTGCTCTAGAAGGTCTGAAGGATTGGGAAGAATGTTCCTGCAAACTGGTGTGAACAGCCCTGAGTTAAAGTATTGAGAAGGGAATGTAGTGAATGGCTTGGGGAGCTCTGTGTCCTCAAGAGAGAGGAAGTTAATCTCTAAGTATTTCTGTGGGGAATACCTTTGACAGGGTTTTATTTGCATTTTAGGAAATGATCTTTATGTCTCCTTTTTTAGTACTTCTGTGTATTTATTGTTTTAGACTCTTTTATTCATCTCTTCATATTGGTCTGTTTATTTTTGTTTAGAAAACTGATTCCACTGGAGGATTTAACAGCTGAGAATGTGTTATATTGGAGGTGTCTTTGTGAATATCTAAAATCAAAAGGCGAAGAAGGTGAAGTTTTACTAGAACAGGTGTTGCCAGAACCAGCTGTATATGCAGATTATTTATTGAGGTATATTGCATTTAAAAATAAATCTCTTATCACTAAAATAGATTTTATTTAAAGTAGAGAATATCTCTTTTATTCAAATGTTCAGGTGTCCTCCAAACCCAAACCTGTGCTTGAACAGTGATTTTAGCTTTTCTTTGCTTTTTTAAAAGATTTTTGAGAGATTTTTAGAGCTTGCAGAAACTGATACTTCTTCTTCCATTGTTGTCCTTCATGAAACTATAGTAAAATTTGGCTGCTGTCCCTAAGAGAATCATTTTTGAATTGTAACTTCCCTTCTCTTTTGCCTGCTCAGCCAGACACGCTTCCCAAAAACTTACGTTTGCAGGCAGTGCCAGAGCTGCAAAATGAGTCAGTTACAGAACAGTTACTGAACTGGAGGGCGCAGGAGAGTGGAAGTGAATGTTTTGTTAAGGCAGTGTTTTTACCAAAGTGAAAAATGGTAATTTTTTTCCCCTGGTTTTCATGGGATTCTTTAGTCTTAGCATAAATTTTGAACAGAATTTGCTTGTGAGCATGGATGCTGGGAAATCTTAACTGCTGTGTTGTACATGGAAAACAGGGTGAATCTTCCTGAAATCAGATCTGCTGAAAAATGCATTGTATTGATGGATATTTCCAATTAAAAAATATGCATATTCTTTTCTTACTGTACTGGGTGTAGTATATTGGTAGTAAGTACAGAAGTCATTGCTACTTTTCAGTGTGGAATGTTTCATAAACATTTAATAAATGAAGTGTCTGTGCTTCCTTAGTTTTGAAATGTATATCCGGTCTGGTGGGTAAAAATTTATTATTCATAATTTAACAGTCCATAAAACATTTGTGTTCCAAAAAATTTGTTCTTCAAGAGAACATTTCTCCTCTTTCCATCAAGTCTTGCTCAGTGTGCCTTCAGTTATGTTACTCTTCAGGGTAAGGCTAAAATTAATGAGGTTTGCTAGTAATTGTTTATGGTATCAGCTGTTAAGCTCTTCCTTGTTGAGCTGTGCCACCAGTTGTTTCAGGTGAGATTTGCAGTTGTACAACCCTCTGGTGTACAGTGCACAAGTGTGCACTGCACTCTGAGGGTGTTGGTTTGGAGGAGCAAGAACATGCAAGTAAAAGTCATTGGTACTTCAGAACAAAAGCAGGATTGAGAGCTGCATTTCGATATTCATTCTTATCTGGTGCAGGTGACATTATTAAATGATCAGAAACACTTAATTTTCATTTAAGATGTTCTTAAATAGTGGTTACATGCAAAGTTTTTTTATCCTAAATTTGAAGAAATTTTAAAAATTTGCTTAAAATAACAAGCTTGCTGAAAAGTATCTACAAAACTGTGGTGGAAAGAAGCAGCTTTTTCACAGCTCATGTCAATATTTGAATTATATTTTGTGACATTCTATTCAGTATTGAATTTTTTACATGCTATGTTTCACTCCAGATTTTCTGAATGTGCATAACTCTCACTGATAGATAAAATTTTGATAAAAGAACAATTGAGTCCAGAAAAATAAAGAAATGGAACAAACTGATTACACTTCATACTCAGCTATATGAGTTCTGTGATGACATATTTGATCAGGTTAAGAATTCACTATACACTTTCATGATTTTCTTGTATTTTGTCTTGTAGGCAATATAACGATTTTGAACTTGTAAAAACTGCATTGCACCTAAATATGCAGAAAATAGTAAGAAAAATGGTACATCTATACATTTGTTCCGAAGATGTTACCTTTATGCATTTTTACAGAACTGAAACCACATGTACAAGCGTTATTTGACATTTTGTTTCTTATTGTATTACATTCACAAAAGGGATTTTTAAAAGTGAAGTGCATTATTTTGAAACTATATATTATTTGGTATAAATAACTTTCTGAAAGTATTAATCTATGGAAAGAACACAAAAATTGATTTTTAAAGTTTTTACCTAATGTAACCACTTGTTTATACAGGACAAGAAAGTGGTGGAATTTTTTATTGGGGGTGGGGGAGGGATATTTGGATTTGTTTGGAGTGTGTTTATTTACTTACTGATTTATTTATTACTGTCCAGCAGTGAATCTGAATGTAATTATATCTGTTCTGTTTGGATTCAGTTATCTTCAAAATATGCCAGTTCTTACTGAAGAACAAAAAGAAGACTTTAATTGTTTTGAAGACCTGATGACAAAAGAATTTATAGGCCAGCAACTGATTCTAATCATAGGCTGCATGGATACCATGGAAGAGGGAGGAAGGTAAACTCAAATATCACATTTGTGTTGCTAAGCTTATGACACTCATGCCTGAGGACAGGCACAGAACCTCTGTTGGGAAAAGAACCTGATCAAACAGACAAAACACAGTTCTAATGCTAGCTGGGATACAAAGCAGTCTCTGTAATGGAATTGGTCCCAAAATTGTGCCAAATATTGTCTGCTTACTTTTATGGAAAAGTAAATTCTAATGCAGATTCAGCATTGTTGGGGAGAACAAATTTAGTTGTTTTCATAAAGAAGTATTGAGATTATGATATCACAAGACTGTTTATTTGGAGCATAGCATGTAACAAATAAAAGGAGAAAAACGGATTCACACCACATGACTTGCGGCAAGTAGCCTGTTTGTTTCTTGTGTTTCTAAGCTGTAGTCAGCTAAGGCCTAAGAGGCTACAAATATCTTAGATGCCAGCCTGAACTGGACTGTGGTAACTGAGTCGTTCTTATAATTGGAACAGCCTTTTGGTGTGAAGTAATGAGAGCGAATGAATTTGGAAATTTGTACCATCTCAGGCATTTTGTGAAGAATTGCAGCTATTATAGTATAAACACAGCAGTAATTTCAAACTCTCAGTGGAATGTGCAAATGTGTGCCAGACTGGCAGGATAGTTTAAGTTGTAATTTTTTTTTTTAGTTTTCAGTCAGATAATTTCCATGACAGCATTCTGCAATATTGATACTGACTGTTTTCTGTTGGTATCACTTTTCTTTGGCCAGTAGGGACATCTGATTAAAAAATTTTCTAATCAAGAAAAACCAGGTCAAATCAGTAAAAGACAAACATTTCTAAGTAAGAACATACATTTGGCAGTTAATGCAGCTATGGAGGAAAGTTTCTCTGTATTATAAAGTCTTCATCACACTAGCTCCAAGTTGGTAGGATAGTTACTCTTATGTCTTCCATTTTCTTGAATAAGCAAACATTGTTTGTTTTTTTTCTCTAATGCAGAAAGCATCTGTTAGTTATTTTACAAAAGATTCTCATTTTACCTTCAACTTCAGCAACACTTACACCTCTGCTTGTTGAAAGATTGCTCAGTATCGTTAAGGATGAGGACAGAAGGATTCAAATTGTAAGTAATTGTAAAAGCTTGTTTTGTAGTCTCTATCTTCCCCATAAACATCTTTTATGAAGCATTGTAAAAGAAATATCGGTGTTTAAATATTTCTCCTTCCCTCTTGGGATTTTTTTGGTGTATTTTGGGGTTTTTTTTCTTTTTTTTTTGTTTATTATTATTTTGGTTTTTAGCATAGCTCTGTTTTGTGGTTTTCTAGAGACCTTTATGTTTAGAGATGTGACTGGTGTTGTAAATGCAATCCTCAGACTAGGAGAATGTTACACTTCTGTAGCTTGTTCCAGAGTATTTTATCATATTAGATGTAAAATGTTTTGATGAAAACATTCAAAGTGAGGATGATGGTAGATTTCCAAGTTTCATATTTCTCTTCCCTCCTCTCAGATTGGTACTTAAGGTCTTCTTTTTCCTTGCTTACCCAGCTGAATGGGAGAAAATGGGATTGAAATGTGCTCATGGTCACATTTTGTGTTGTCAAACTGAGGGTTTATTTGCAGGGAATGAGCTGTTAAGGGAAACTGCACAGATGTGCAATACTTTTTCAGAAGGATAGTATTTTAAATTTGGAAAAGTTAAATGCTTAGTATATCTCTGAACTGCAGTTAATGGCACTAATACACTGTTTGTAACAATAGATTGCAGAAATTATATCAGAAGTTCGTGAGCCAATTGTTGCAGTTGACCAGCCTGTTGAAGCTGCTGAAATAAGAAAGCGGGAGCTTAAGGTGAGCAGATTTTAGTTAGCAAGAAAATTATTTTTTAAGCTTAACCATGAAGAGTTTTTAGGTTATTATTGGCTAGTGATAATAGTGTCAATTGTTGGCTAATACCACAGAGATGGTTATATTAATTTTCTTTTTACTTTGTATTTCAGTTGGCTGAAATAAAAGTGAAACTTTTTGAAGCAAAACAAGCTTTGGAAGAATGCATTACTCTTCAGGATTTTAATAGAGCATCTGTATTAAAAGAGAAAATAACTGAGTTGGAACACACAAAAAATGATCTGATAAAAGCAGCAGAGCAAGCTGAAATTAAAGACATGCGTGTGGAGAAGGTCTCTTTGTTTCCTGTATTCCTGATGGCTGGTTATGTTTTAAAATTTATTCTTAGTTTTAAAAGAAAATGTAGCCAGGCCTTGTCTCAAATACATTTTTAAAATAGAAACCAAACATTTATGGTATTAGTATTTTTCTTCTGCAAGTATAGAAGCTGATAGTATGCTCTAGCAAAAAATAAATTGTATAGAAGCTAGTGATATGTTCTAGAAAAAAAGGAATTGCAGTTAAACTGATTTTTGTCTTTTAATAACTAAAGAATTCTAAAAGGGTCTTGTTCTTACTCTTTTTACTCTTAACTAACTGAAAAAATGAAAAGGAATTTATTTTGATCATAGTTTATAGACAGATAATTAATATTCTTGCACAACAAATGTGTAGTGGACAGGAAATGTTTATTTGAGTAGGGACAAATTCTGATTAATAGCCCCATTCTTCTTATCATAGCCACCATTTGCATTGATAATGTTTTTCTCTTTTCCCTGACCAACTTGAAGAATGATCCGGAAACCCTGTTGAAGTGTCTGATCATGTGCTATGAGCTTCTGAAGATCATGTCACCCTCTAAAGGAATCAGTCCAACCATTAATGAAATCATTCAGTCTCTGGTATGTAGGAATACAAAATATTGTTTACATTATAATGAAAATGGATAGGTCAGAGCTGACCCTTGGGTGCTGGCAGGAGGGTTTCTGATTATTTCACAATGACTTTACTGTGTTTGATGCTTTTAAGCCTTCCCAAGACTGAGTGTTTTCAAGGTGAGTACACATAATGCTGTTCTGAGCTCCTGTGGCAGAGAGATACTAAAATACAAGAGGAATATGATGAATATTTGACAAATGTGTGACAAGTGTTGGACAGGGATGAACTATACTGTGCCAAGTGGGGTGCTTAGATGTCTGCTTACTGCCCTTAACTACTTGGATCTTCTATCAGCCAGAGTTCTGAGAGCTCTAATAAAGAACTTTTAATGGTGTTATTTGTTTGGTTTGTTTTGGCCCAGATTTTTCTTTATTGTTTCTAGTCAAAAGCTTTTTATCTAGGAAAGACTGGAACTCACATAGACCTTTCTTTCTTTCTTTCCTTCCATGTACAAGGAAAGATTCCCTTCACCCCATCTGTTTTATGACCTTTGAAGAGCAAAATATTTTTGTGTTGAAAAATAAGGCATTATTGTATTGAAAAATGGCATTATTGGGCTCTTGTAATCTACAAGATATACTTCCTAGTTTCCATTTTTAAAAGTATGGATTTTTCTCCTAAATATCACAAACTTTTAACTGCTACTGAGTGCATGGGGAAAGAAGTAAAATAGTAATATGCCATCATATGAATGGCATGTCATCCATGTCAAAATATTCTGTGCAATTCATATCCCATCTATTTAGAAAGTTTATGTTTAAAGTTTATATTGGAAGTGGTCAAGAGAATGGCAGCAAGAAAAAGTATGAAATAGCTGCTACTGAAGAATGTCTAAATCAGTTCTCTCTTTGTAACCTGGGGAGGACTGAAGGGTGAGGGCCTGAGAGAGGGCAGAAGTCATAAAACATGGGAGAAAGTGAGTGAGGATTGGTTGATTTCCCCACAAACCTGTGCACCAGCAAGCTCAGAACATAGGAAATGAGTTACTTCTTCACCTAATCTGCAACCTGTGGAATTCCTTGTTGCAGGATGTGTACAGGGTGAACACTTGGACAAGTTTCCAGGAACACTGAACAAGTTCAACAAAAGTAAATATCAAGTCATTAGGTACATAGGAACAGTCTGGTAGCTCTGGTGTCTCTCAGCTGCAAATTCTTGACAAGAATTCTTAGGAAGTATCTGCGTGGTCTGTTTATGTAATTTGGATTTGATCTTTTTGATAAGGAGATGATTGACCGGATTGCCTCAGAAAGGGCCTTCTTAGAAGTCAGCCTGCAAAGAAAATTGCTTAAATATAGTGGAACCCACACTTAAATTCTTTCAGATGTATAGAAGTATTCTTAGAAATCCTAATTAGTGTTGTGTGTTCCAGAAACCTTTTAATTCGGTCTTTCTCTAATTTTCACATTTGTTGTTTATTCCACTTTTCCTTCTCCAAGATCCTGCTTTTGTATTGATTTTTCTGCTGGATTTTCATGTGTTAAGTGACTTGGAATACTTACTTAGGTGGTTTTTTTTGAACTTTAACTCTTTAGTAAATGCAAAAATATAAACTGTCATTGTATTGCTCATAGTGTATCTAGTCTGGCCTTTCTTTTGTGTGGATTTTTACAATTGTCTTTTCAAAACTATTTCAAGTACATCAAAGTGGCATCTATATTTTGTAACTTGGAACTGAGTATTGTTTCTCTGCAAGAATGTTAATGTCTTTTATGAAGGAATGTGTAGGCTTGTTGTTGTGTGTTGGTTTTTTCATTTCCCAGAGTCATCAACTGCATTTTGTTTGAAAACAAATATTTATTAAAAACAAACACAAAGCAAAACACACATGTGACTTTTGCCATTATTTTGTTGCTGATTTCAAGCAACATACTCAATCTGCTTCTGTTTATATCTAGATAAACAGAATATTTGCTAGTTGCCATTTTCCAGTCCTGTATCAAACAAAATTATTTTAAATTTCGGCATAAGCATATTTTAGTAGTCAGAGTCTTCTTTTCAATTTATGTATTTCATTTATAAAGTTTAATATTATTGTTTTCAGATACTTCCAGGTGTAACTAATGTCCACCCAGCCGTGAGAAATATGGCAGTTCTGTGTTTGGGTTGCTGTACTCTTCAGAGCAAAGAATTTGCTCAACAACAGCTTCCATTGCTGTTACAGGTAAAGTGTCAGATCAGAAATGAAATTATAGTCTTTGTGACTTAGTGAATAAATCTAGTCTTGTATCTATAACAAGCTATCATACGTAGTAATGTTCTTTGAGAGCCAGTGATTCCTGGTTTTCTGAAGATCTGGAGAGTGTGGTGTCATGTAGATTTTTCTGATGTCTAAAAAGATTCAATTTGTCTTGGTAGTAGCTTTTTTTTCTTTTGTAAGGAAAACATTTTTTCCTTTCCTGTTGTCTTGAAATTTTCTAGGAATTCCTTGTCTTTAAGATGTCACTATCTCTTCCAAATCTGGGTGAAATCTGTCATGTATTTTTCACTAGAAAAGAGAAGCTGTAGGATTCTCTAAGCTTTCCTTGGGAAACCAAACTAAAAATGTGTCTGTGATGATTTTCACATTTCTGTTACATACTTACCTGTGATCTTGGGCGTCTGGGTTAAATTCTGTAATTTGTTTATGGATTAAGGAAGAGCTGTTAAGTAGAAGATAAAGCAATATTGAAACTAACAAACAATAGCATGGCCAAACATCTATGGATATGGAGCATGTTGGATGCCATAATAGCCACAATCCCATCCTTGCGGTGAATGTTCTGATACCAAGCTAATTATATCAAAGATGACACTTGTTAACATGTTTGACCCTGACTTTGAGGGAAGTGTGGGTGGCCATTGTGCTTTTTTAAGAATGTGCTCAGGCAGACGTTTGAGAAATGACAGCAGGCACTGAGCTGATGTACTGGGCTCATACAAGATGGTAGAGCTGTCAGTCATAGTAGGAGAACTTTGGGTTCCTAAAAAGCATTTGCTATTGTATTTAATTTGCCTTTGAGAATGTCACATTAAAAAAAAAGTTTGTTTAGGGAGGATTTCAGTAATTTTAGTAACTTAAATTTTTAAGTAATTATTTCTGCAGATACTAAACCCCACAATTTCTATGTAGGCTGCTATCAGAAGAAGGGTGTTGGGCTAAACAGGTGTAGAATCTCTTTGCTAACCCACTATGCATGGTTTTACTTGCATGTAATTTGAACTATAATTCATATAGTAACCTATGTAACTTTGACTTTTGTACTCTCTTGGTCCCTGTTGTCTTTTACATACTGTTGATTTTAATTAAGCTGTACTTTTATTAAGCTGTATTTCTGTAAAGCCTAACACTCTGGAGCTACCACAGGCAAACAGACTTTGTTTGTCCAGTGTCTGTTTACAGGTTGAACAATAAAATTACATCTCACACAGATCCCTCCGTGAGTGAAATTCGTGTGACTTTATGTAGTGCAGATTGCATAGATGACTTGATAAATTATTTCCCAGATGGTATTATAAATTCAGGTTAAAATTTGTATCACACTTTCCTGAAGTTTGAAAATTGGTTCAAGTATTATAAGAAGTTTCTCCAAATAATCAATCTTATTAAAGGAAAAATCTTACTATGCTAATTTCAAGATTGGTAGTCTATTGGAAGATGATGAATTTATTTTCCTTATTAAACCTAGGTTTTGCAAATAGATAACATAAAGATAAAGCTCAGTGCTTTAAAGGCAATCTTCGATCAACTAATGCTGTTTGGAATTGAGCCTTTTAAAACCAGAAGAGGCAATGACTCTCAGAGTGAAAGTGCACACATTAGAACTGAAAATGGTGAGGAGGAAAGTGAAACAATAGAGGAGGAAGAGGAGACTGCCACAGTTCACAACCTTCTGAAGCTTCTTTCTGGTTTCTTAGACAGTGAGGTAAGGAATTCTATTAAATTTGCCTTAGTTTTGTTTTAGAATTATTTTTGCAGATGGCTTATTATCCCATTAGGTTGCATGTGAATATTATGTGATATGAATTTAAATGAATGGTCTAATATTAAAATGCCTGTCCTAGAAATTGACTACAGGTTTGTCACTGGTACAGGCTAACATTACTCTTGAGCTACTTTGCATTCTGTGCAGGTGTAAATACCTGAATGTAGAGAATTGATTGGTAATACAGGACACAGGCTGTTACAGTAAAGTATTAGTGAAAAACATCATGGTCGGTGCATTGTGTATATGATGAGTTCTTTCTTCAGTATTCAGAACTTAGGACAGAAGCTGCAGAAGGCATTGCCAAACTGATGTTCTCGGGGAGGCTGATCAGTGCCAAGCTCCTGTCTCGTCTGGTTTTGTTGTGGTACAATCCTGTGACTGAGGAGGACACTCGGCTTCGACACTGCCTGGGAGTTTTCTTCCCTTTATTTGCTTATGCAAATAGGTAATGGTCTTTGTAATTTGATATATGACAATATACATTGATTTAGCAGCTTTAGGAATCTTTTTTTGGTCTTGCACAAGTAGAAATGGCACAAATGCAAATTAGATCTAGATGTTTAATTCAGCCTCCTATGCCTCTTGCGTTTGAAAGTGCATAATCTCAACCTGTGGCTATTCTGAAGACTTCCCATTAATTTCCTTTTACCCCTGTGGCTTTCCATGTTTTGTTTTTTTCTTTCCTAAGCCTATAATCAAAACTATTCTCAAAGGTATTGAATAAAATTAATTTGAAAATATGGGCTTTACTTATTTATGCTGTTGAGCACTACAGGTAGGCTTTGAAGTGTCACTAAAAAGTAGGTAGCAGGTATGCTTCAAAAGAAAATAATCACTGCCCAGCAGTTATCAAAGGAGCAAGCTCTGGGTTGTGGTTTGGGGTTTGTTTTTGTTCTGTTTTTGAATCAAGGAATACTTGAATTTAAATTCACAGCATATTGAAATCTCCTTTTTATTTTGGTGGTGGACAAAGGTGGTAGAGAGCTTAAATAGCAATTCTCATCTGCTTTTACCTGCTGTAAGAAAAAAATGTTTACCTTACTTTTCAGTAGCTACTAGTGATTTTATTGAGTTAGAATGACCTGAGTATTTATCTGCTTTTTTATAGTCAAGTTTTAATTTAGATGTGTTATGTTACCTTATCTATTTTTCAAACCAAATTCAATTAAATTTTTGTGGCCTATGCGTTGCCACATTAAGAGGAGTAGTACAAAGGGGAGTTGTCTTGAAGGGGCAAAAAACCCCTAAGCAATATATTTTTGCTGTGGTCAGAAAAAAACAAAGAAAAATACCCAGTTTCCTATAGAATGGGGTTTTCCCTACTTAAATTCTTAAAAAAGTAGCAGGAAAACTGATTTCCTATGTTTCCAGTATCTCTGATAATGAGTAATGAATTTAAGCTTTTAACATTGATAATATTTTATTTTTGAATGTCATCTTCTGATGTTGTGAATTTTGTTCTCCTTTTTTATGAGTTGCAGTGATTGCCCACCTGAGTAATCCTGTGTATTTCCAAATCATTTGCAAATGAGGCAATTTCTTGTGGCATCTCATAGATGGTCATTTTCTTGAAAAAATAACATGGTGTATGTGTTAAGCACAAATCAGAAAAATCAGTGGAGAAACAAAATTCCTAAGTCTTAGTCTGGCTCTTTGATTGAGAATCTGTTTAGTTAGGAAATCTCATTTATTTTCTGTCTCTAAACATTATCTGCATCCTGGATCACAAACAGTCCATTTTAAGTTGAGTAATTTACTTCAGTTACTGATACTGTATTATTAGGAGTGAATATTAAATACTATGTGTAATTCAGAACTTGTCTGCAAAGTTGCCATTCAGTAAGGGAGAATTTGGGTAATAAATGAGATTTGGTTGAGGCTCATACCTAAATTTGATACTGATCTCTCACTGAATTTTAAAATTCCATTTGTTTTCTGGGTACTGCACTATTAATCTTTCCATCTGGTCACAGATATAATCAAGAGGCTTACGTTTGGAAATGAACTCTGAGGAAAAAATGTTGATCCTCACATTTTTAATCTGTCATGTCAGAAGGGTGACATGAGATGCTAGAATAGGGACAAGGTCCTGTAACCAGTGAACAATTCTTATTCATGCAAGGTTTTCTACAGAGTATTAAACTCTCAAGAAGCCTAAGAGGAGAAACTTCTGCCTTGTGCCCATATGTTATTAGCAGTGGGTTTTTTTTTTTTTTTCATTTACAGGAAATAATCTGAATTATTTCAGGTTAATCTGGTACTTCAGTTATGCTTGAGTCAATCTGAAGTCTTAAAGGGGCTGAAAGGGAGAGTTCTTGCTTTGGTTCTTTTGTAGCCAATTACAGTGCTCAAAAGGTTTTTTTGTCAGATGGTTTGGCTCTGTAATCCAGCAGCAAATAATCTGCTTTTTAAAAAATTATTTGCTTTCTTAGTTTTCTCCTGTAGTTATTTGGGTTCAAATAGGAAGTTAATATAAATACCAGCATGTGTAAAGGCCTCACTTCAACTGTACCTCATACTTTTTGACATCTTACTTGTTAAATTGTTTTGACAAGTCTTGTGGAACCACAGTTTTAGACAACTTGCTGCAGAACCAAGTGAAACATGATTTTTAGGCTTGCTTGGCAGGAGTTACGAACTCTTCTGAGAAAAAAGCACGAGTATTTCTTCCAAAAATCCTGTTAACCACTGCATAGTTTTTTTGCCAGATTTCCTTGCTTTCTTACACAATGAAAAGTAGCCCCAAAGAAAAATGCTAGTAGAAAGGAGGAATGAGCAGAAAATAAGATTAATCTATGACAACGAATTAGAGACACGTATTTATGTAAATGTTTTCTCTTGTCCTTCAAGGTATAGCTGTATGTATCAGTTGGGTTTTCAGTAATAAGGATGAATATTCAGATTCTTCAGAGGAAGGAAGTGTTACTTAAAACTTGCTCGAAATACCATGTGCTAAAATTTCAGTTGGTTCTATGAAACAGTTTTGATGTCTTGATTTTGCTGGCTGTTCCCACAAAGTTTAGCTGCTCCCACTTTGCTTTGATTGATGTAATGGGTCAGTGAACTTTCATCATGGAAAACTTAATTTTGTCTCATTGTGCTACTAATATTTGAATTCACTGTAACAGATCTAACCAGGAATGCTTTGAAGAAGCTTATCTTCCAACTCTGCAAACGCTGCTAAATGCTCCTGCAACATCACCTTTGGCTGAAGTAGATATCAGCAATGTTTCTGAACTGTTAGTGGACCTGACCAGACCAAGTGGACTGAAATGTCAGTCCAAGAAGTCTCAGGATTATCAGGTACCATGTGTTAAACTGTAGGAAAATAGTACTTGTGCCAGATTAAGAACTAGTCCCCCTTTGCTTACTGCTACCTGTCTGGGCCTCTCTGAGATTCCCAGTGTCAGCAGTTGGATTAAATGAGTGCCTGTTCAGGTAATCAGGTCTTTTAGCTTGACACTTTACTTCCCCTTTTCCTCCCATTTTCTCCTCCTTCCTCCCAATTTCCCCTCCCTCTTATGTTTAAATGCTGGTAGGAACTTGCACGTGGCTAATTGTTTATATTGTGAAAAGTATTTGTAAAAATCAGTTGGTGAATGTACTGAAAACTGCATTTTAGGAAAATGCTTGCTGTGTAAAAACTGTTTAAATCAGATTGTTCTCACTGCTGTCTCTTGTAAATAGTTCCCAGCAAAATTACTGACCTCTTATTTCTTTCCTTTGCAGGAGTTAACAGTGCATGATACTTTAGCTGTGAAAATCTGCAATGAAATCCTGGCGGACCCAACTGCACCAGATGTCCGTATTTATGCAAAAGCTTTAAATTCACTAGAACTCAGTAGTTCTTCTACAGAGAATCTCCTGGTGTTGCTCAATGAGATTCAAGAGGTAGCATATAAATAGCATGGTTCTTACTTTTGTAATCATTAGCAGTCCAGTATTCTGGTAAATGAAGAGCCTTTTGTTTACTATGATGATATGACTGGAATTTCTCTTCTAGCCAGTCTTTGAAAATTAATTTTTGAGTCATTTACAGAAATCTGAGCTGATATCACTGGATAAACCATAGACAGTATAATGAGCTTGAAACAGTGTGCCCAGCTTGCTACACTGCAGTACAGTAAGTTCTTTTGAGAACTGCGGTGTAGTTATTTTCTTCTAAGTTAAAATAAAATTCAGTATTAAGTCTTGCAATTTTGCAGCTTATCTGAAATTTTACACCTAAACTTATGATATTATGGGAAGATCATCAGGCAACATGTAAGGATGCTTGATTAAAGATGAAGTGGGAACGGATTATAAGAGTTTTACTTTGATGCTTCTATTAATATGGAAAAAAAACTTGTAAGTGTGGCACATGAACACAATGGTGTACAGAAATGTTGAAAAGAACATTGAATCCACTATGAGCATGTTGTCCAGAGGTAGCTGTACTCCAAGTCCAGTTGCTTTAATTTTTTTCAGGTTTCCTTTAGAAAAAAATTGTGAAAAAAACCTTGGGATTTTAATGCCTAGTATTGATAGAGAGATTGTTTCTCCTTTCAGCTTGACTGGTCACTTTCATGTCACATATTGTATCCTTTGTGCAGTAATATCAACTAATCCTATTAGTAGGCAAATTTAATAGATAAAAGAACTAGTTGTAAATTTAAGTAGCATTTAACATTAAATGTCTGTTCTTTAGGCAGTGGAAGATAAACCATGTCAAAGAGCTATTGAGAGGATCCAAATGAAATTGACCAAGGATCCTAATGTGGGAAAAAACCACTCTGGAAGAACTGAGGAAACAGGTCCCTCTGAAAGGACACAGGAAAATGGCATCACATTGTCTGAAAATACTGTTTACAATGAAGAAGGTAATTCAGGAGGATGTAGTACAGTAGCAGGTGTACAATTCAGTGAATTTTTTGGATGTTATGAAAATAAGAAGCAATAGGACTTGGGAGACAACCCCAGCTCCCTCAGCTGCTCCTCATAACACTTGTGCTCCAGATCCTTTCCGTGCTCTGCTGCCCTTCTCTGGGCTCTTTCAGCACCTGCCTTTCTTGCAGTGAGGGCCCCAAAACTGACCATGGGATTTGAGGTGTGACCTCACCACTGCTGAGCACAGGGGAATGGTCACTGCCCTGGGCCTGCTGCCCATGAAGTCTCTGGCACAAGCCAGGATGTCACTGCTGGCTCATGCTCAGCTGATGGAGATTCAGCTGTTAGAACTGGTCCCTTACATGTTCAGTGTCCTCAAATGGAAAGTCACTGTTCCTGCACCCATGGTCCTCCGATTCAGGGGACTGGGCAGCCTGAGGCCCATCAGGAATATTAAGAGAATCAGGCAGAGAAAGCATTGCATGGCTCTGCTTTTTCTCCAGTCCTGTTAGTCAGGTGACTGACCATCTTCAGCAAGTGTTCATCCAGTATTTTGTTTGCACCTCCTCCTTTTACTGTACTTTCAAAAGTCCTTCTTCTCACAAAATACCGACCAGGTTCAACTGTACTTGAACTTTGGCCTTTTGTGCCTTCTCCCTGCATGTATGAACTGCAGCTCTGTCATCTTCCTGCAAAGCCTGACCCTGTCAGAGATCTTGCAGTTCCTTTTTCCTCATGAGCTTCACAAGGAGGTCCCTGTTCAGACAAGCTGATCTGTCCTGCTTTTTCAGCTTCCAACACAGTGGAAGGGGCTAAACAGCTGCCAGGAACAGTTTGTGTGTTTGCTGGGGTGGAGTTACAGCTGAGTGACATTTTAAACTTCCTGTTAGCCTTACTAGCTAGTTATTGGTTTAAAGAAAAAGTGGGGTTCAATTGTGTGGCTTTTTAATATAATAGCCAAAATTTAAAATACTGGTACTTAAGATAATAAGCTTTTAATTTGACTTCTGCGTGTGTTATTCTGTTTAACAGAAAATAATAAAGATGCTCTTCATACTCCAGTTAATGAAGTTAAAGAAACTGCAAAATTAAGATCTACAAGAAACAAAACTGGCAAAGGTACAGTGGCTGCAATATTAGTTGTTTTTAATAAAATAATTTCCTACTAACTTTTTGTGAATGTATAGATGGGAAAGCCATTCATACTCTGTTGTAGTTTTTACAATTTTAGTTAAAAGATTAAAGTAGTTTGTTCTGTTGGAATTTTTGTGCTGTTAGGCTCTCCCAAGAACACAGATTTCAACAAAATGGACTACAGGAATGCAGATAACCCAGCCACAGCCATTGACAGTAACGGACAGGTGTTTCTGGGAGAAGTGGAAAATCATGGGGGTTTTGTTGTTGGTTTTTTGTGACCACATTCTGTCTATGCTGACTGCATGTTTGTGTTTCAATGCAATAGCACTGCGGAAAGATAGATAGAAAACTAGTTTAAGAAAATAAATGGTATCAAGATACGAAAAGAGACTTTTGTTTATACTTAGGACAGCGGAAAGCATCAGCAGAAGTGAGCTCTGTGAGCAGAAGAAAAACTGGTGCAAGTGTAAAACGTGGTCTTGAAAGGTACATCCTTGTCTCCCCACCACCATGATGTCTGTTCTAGCAAGGAAATTTAATTCAAATGTTTTTCTTTCCCAGACCTGTATGTTTTGATATCCCTGTTTGGAAAACACTGATAAATATTTAAGAAAAAAAATTTCTTTGAACTGGTACTTTTGAAACAGTGGCAGGTTTTGTCAAGGAGCCTGTAACATTTTTATAACATACCTTTTGTGTTGAGTCAACAGATATTCTAGCTGAAAAAAGTCAGATTTTTGGTTTACACTATTGCTCTTCTTCCATTTAGTTTTTTTTGCCTTTTTTAATCTGTTCTGTGGAAGTATCAATTTTTAAAATTTAAATTCGTTTTCCCCCTTGACAGTTTTGTTGCTTGTTGTCCAACATGTAGTTGACAAGCATCTAGAAATGACTGAGAAGTGAATGTAGACAATGGGATTTCCTCCCTTATGATCTTGCAGGATATACGCATTAAAACAACATTATCTTTGTAATTTTCAGCTGTGCTCAACACTTTCTTAAGCAAGTAATCCATTTATTGGGGACTTTATTGTGACCAGGGCCAGTCTCTCCCATTTGCCTATCTGGTGTGTTTCCTTTGACTCCACCTAATTTTGGGGGATTTGTGCTTATTTTGCAACTGATTATCACTTGGAAAACACCAATATATTCTCAGAAAATAAAAAGTTTATAATTGGTAAGAAGTATTTTTGCTCTTTAAGACCACGTTTCAAGTTTGTTCCTATAAAAACTCTTCAGTTTCCTTAGTCTTTTCTACCTTACTCTTAAATATTCTATGTTTCAGTTGTGATGAAATTCCAGAACCAGTCCCAGTGTCAAGTTCGAGGCCTCAAAGACGAGCAAAAACTTTGGCACTGGAGAAAACCCGAATGAATCTTTCAAGACTGTTGAGTGAGGAAATAAATGAGTGAAGAAAGTGCCTTGGTCAACACTGATAGTTAACATCAGACTTGAAAATAAGATTTTTTCTTGCTAGTCATATTTAACTCTTTTTATATGAATCATCATTTATAATTCTGCATTTCTGTACTAGTTTTTTACAATCAATGCTTTTCATTAATTCCCTGATATGAGGTCCCTCATTCATGTAATAAAAACAGATTAAAATATTACCTGAACAAAACTTGGATTATTTTTCTTTTTCTTTACAGAGAAGGATGCATCTTACCTGCAATTAAAAATTGCTGTTGGTGCTAAGTATTCCATAGTTAAAGCTGTTTTGATGTTTAACATTAGCAGAGTGGTTGCTTGTGATGACAGCAGTTTTGAATGTACCTACTTTCATGGCACCCACTTTCTTCATTTTTATATCCTGGTCAGCAGATGCATGTATTTACTGTTCATGTTCATGTAAAATAGAGTTGATCTTAATTGGGAATTCTGCTTCCTGCAAGTATGCGTCCACTTTATTAAACAATGTCAAAGTGGTAAAACTGCGTAAGTGATTTTACAAACCATACTGAAAGTGATGCTGACCTTGTTATATAGAATCAGTGATGTGCTTTTAGAAAAGCATCAAAATATTTATGGTACAAAATAAGATCTGGTAAGGAAAGGAGTATTTCAGTAAAGGGGCAAAAAATGAAATCCTCTAAGGTCAGTGTTATGTCTTCTTATAGTAGTATGCAGTTGTTACTTCTTTGTAGCTGTGAAGTTGGGAACACCTAGGGATGGTCAGTTTTCCAGGACAGATGCAGCAGCAGTCACATAGTGGTCACTGGTGGCTGAGCAGGGTCACTCAGGACAGAACCCCCCAGGCAGTCGTGGCTGTGTCACAGTGGGGTCATTTCGGAGCAAACTCCCTCGATTCTTCAACAGGCACATCTCAACTGTTGATGCCAAATGCAGCTTTCTAAGGAACTTGTATTTAAATAGGTAAATATGCTATAAATGATCTTTGGTAATTCTCAAAAATGGCTCAGGGACACAAGTGAAAAGTTGTAGTCCTAAAAGTGTAATGCCCAAACCATGATGCTGTTTTCATGCTTGCATATAGGAAACAGTGATTGCGTTGCTTTTCATCCTTCGCCGTTTTTGTTGGAGACTTGTCAACCTGAAAAATGCCACAACACACTTCCCTGCTGGTATCTATTCAGAAGCTTCTGTAACTGTGATGAATTATTTTTATAACTTTAAACACAATTTTGAGGTCCTGACCTACCTCTTTTGGTAACTTTTCAAATCCCCAAATTGTGTTGTAGTGTGAGTTTGTGTACATGCAGCCACTTTGGATCAGAGATGCTCTTTGTCCCCTCGAATGCTGCTGAACACAGTTGAAATGGGCAGAGTATGGGCAGTGAAATGGGCAGTGTTTTCTCAGTTGTAACTCAGAGCTTCCCTGGGGCTTTAGTATTCCTTGTTTTTTAATTTCAGTTACAAGTTCTCTCTCATCCTCTCTCTTGAGTGGTTTGTTCTTTAAGCACTACTACACTTTGAACAACTGCTGCCAGTCCACTCTTATTTTTTCTTAAAATGCGTTTTGAGGCAAAGCAGGAGCAATAAAAATCTATAAAGGCCTCTGGGAATGCCTTCCTGAATTCCTTGCCACATCTGCCATATGCAAGTTCTGTCTCTAGCCTCTCTTAGGAATGCTGACTGAAAAGATCCCATGCTTATTCACCACTAGTTTTTGTTTCTTAAAACCAACTTTGTGATTCTTGTTTGCTTGTGTATTCAATCTCTGCAGCCTGCACACCCAAACACCTTCTCTTGAGCACAGGCCTTTGGCCAGTTCTCTTCAGGCTGAAGGGCAGCAGGGGCTGCTGAGCTTGGGTTGTGCCTGAAAACTCCTGAGTCACAGCCAACTCAAACTCAGTGTGACCCAAAGGTACAATAATAATAACAACAACAATAATAATAATAGTTGCTAACAAAAACAGGCTCCTGCTTGGAGTGGAGGGAGACAATGTCCAAACCAGGGAGGTTCTGGTATTTACTGGGTCTTTGAAATCAGAGAATCCATGTGGCATCTCCTCCCACGGGCACTCAAACACAATTCCAGCTGCACTGGCTCCAGTGCTGGTTAAGACTCCTGTGTCCCACCTGACTCCTTACTGTGGTGGGGTTCCACTGAAGTCAACTTCCGTGCCTCTCCCCTGGGAAGTTTAATTCTTTTGTCTTTCTTGCCCCACAGAATCCACGTGCATTAGACAGCTGAGATACATAAAGACCTAAACAGCACTAAACATGATGAATGTTTATTCTTTAATCACATTCTGCACTTTTAATCACGTCCGATGCTTCAGTGACCCAACACCCTCTGGGGATCTTGTGACACTTGCCAGAATTCATAACCATCTCTGTATTTCAGTTACTGGATTGCAGCTGCAAACCAACAAACCTCTGTAAAGAGGAATTGCATCTTCACTTTTGTAAGGTGAATCCTTCAAACCTTTGTTGTATAAAATAGTGCCTTCCAAGGAAATTTCCTTCTGGAAAATTAGCTCTTGTCAAGTAAAGGACAGACAACTCATCATGAATTAAGAAACCTCTACTCTAGCTACTGAATGTATGACTCCAGAAAAGAGAAGTATATTATATGGTTTTATTCTAACACTTTTGTTATAGCTCTATTAATAATAAAGTTTTGATGAATGAAGTACATGAACCTTGCTAAGATCATTTAAGCATGGAATGTCTACAATGTAGTCAGCTACAACCATTTACTACTTTGAGTAGAGATAAAATTTTGATTTTACATTGAATTTCCAAAGTACACTGAAAAAAATGAAATAGGAAGAGCATTTACATCCATTTTAATTGGTGGCAGGCATAAATTCATAAAAACAAATGGGGAAGAAAGACCATTTAGCAGAAACCTCAAAAAGTGCAGATACAGATTTGTTGAATGACAATCTTTCACGAGATTCTCCAGCAGGCTTGGTCTTTCTTTTAGACATTAGGGTCATTAAACACTGTCACACAGAAGTTCTCAAGATAAGTGAAGATGAAAGCATACTGCAGAAACAAACTGGTGATTCCATACATTTCAATCCGTTGGTGAAGGAGATCTCCTCAGATAATTTACCTTTGTACTGCTTCGCTTCGAGGTAGTCGGTCTCCACCTGTTACAGATTTGTTTGAATTATTACCATAAATCTTTACATGGTGACCTATGCCACAAATTACATAATATATTAACTTTCGTGCACAAAAATAAAATTGGGAAACAATATTTAAATTTAAAGAACATAGAAAAATCACAATACTATTAAAGGGGAACATCCGATTCTGATATAAATTTGTACTGCAAGAATTTCATGATGGTCAGATGTGAAACTTCATATTTAGAAAAGAAAAAGTACATCAAACTGAATAATGCTAGTAGTATATAAAGCCAAATCACACAAGATCATTTCAAGATCAATGTAATAAATGCTTATTATTTAGCAGAAAAAAAATCAGGAACAATGTACAAAATAATAGTGCAAGAACAGCTGCAATCTATTTGTTCTCATCAGTTTTGAGATTTTGGTTAAAAACTTTACAGCTGGCGAGAGATGCTGCTGAAAAACTCAGATTCCACTCAGTGGGCTGATTAAGGCACATCTTTACGGACTTCAAATGTTCATTTTCTGTGTTCATGTCTATTGAATTCTGCGGCTCCGAGACTTTCACTTGTAGCGTGCTGTGAGAAAAGAAGTGGGGGTAGGAGAGGGAAAAAAATGAGAAGAAGTTTAGTACACTTTCCTCTTGCCCTGCAAACAAGCCTGATAAGAGGCAAGATGAGGTGGTGGCAGATCTTGCATTCTGCTGGGGTTTTTTGTTGTTGTTTGAATGCACTATGTTCCAGAAACACTGAGATTAGAACCTGACCGTGCCGTGCTGTGCAGCAGACTGGGCCTGTTTGTGTGGGGATGGCTGAGGCCCTGCCCAGTGACAGTGCCCGTGCCAGGTCAGTCTCCTGCTCGTGCTGTTCCTTTGCAGGAGCTGCAGTAACAGCTGGCCTTGCTTAAATCAGCTCCAGCTGACTGCAACAGGCACAGAGCAGGAACTGGGCAAGAGTTTGGGGTTTGCATTTATTGATGACATTAATTTAGTGCAGCCAGGGACGAACTCACATATAGACAGTATTTTGTTTTAAATCTAGGGGAAAAATAATGCAAGGAGGGAAAGAAACCCAGCCCTTTGTGGGGGTCACAAAGCAGAGTAGGACAGATGTGTGGATTGAATCATCAAATGGTTTGGGCTGGAAGACCTTTAAAGGTCATCTACTCCAACCCCTGTAGGGACACCTTCAACTAGATCAGGTTGCTCAGAGCTCAGTCCTGCCTGATCCTGATTGTTTCCAGGGATCCACCATCTGTCTGGACAACCTGTTTCAGTGTTTCACCATCCTCATCATCAAAATGTCTTCCTTAATATATAAAGCACTCAGAAGTGCTTGAAGATATAAAACACACTCAGAAGACAATTTCAATCCTCATTTCAAACCTCTTCATCCCTTTTATTTTACTGCCTAGCTCCTGCAGTGATTTGTCCCCCGTATGTGAGGCATTGTTTCTCACAATCCTTTTCAAAGTTTTCAAGAACTTCAAGAATGATACAAAGTTGAAAATATTTCTGAGATACTAAAAATAATGTCCTCAGTACTGTAATTAAGGGTAGGAGGTAATCACCACGCTAAAACCTATCTGAACACAGTTTCCTATCAAAAGGGTATTTAAGCAGCAAAAATAGCTTTTACTTGCTGCATTTCAGGAAAAGGTTCATCCCAGAACTCAGGTGCACATTGTGAAGGACTGAATGTGCTGCAGTGTAGTGCTCACCTGGGTATGCCCATGAGTAGCTGAGGTCAGTCAGAGCAAGACTATACCCTAAAACACTGGCTTGTGTTACTCAAATACCAGTGACTGACTTTGATGAAAACATTTCCTATGTCACAGCAAAAGGGAAAAAGCTTAGGCAACAGCTAAAATAACAATTCACTGTTGTTTTTCACAGATATCAGAAACAGTTTTAATTCTTTTACATTTTAATATAAGCCTCCCTGAAGGCTGTGTGCCATTCTGGCATGGCAATGAAACAGACATTTCTCATTTACTAACACTAATTCCCAACCCTCCAAACTGGTGCACTGCTCCCATGCCCTGCATTTCCTTGTGTCATTATTCAGCCTCTGTCTTTAGTCTCACTTTGCCTTGTACTCTTTTCCTCTGGTTGCTCTGACCTTTTGCTTCCTGCAGGAAACGGAGTGCAGGTGTAGGTGATGGACAGGATTTCAGTCAGCAGGGTTACTTTCTTGAGTTTACAGCCTCGTCAGACTTGGATCTTTGCCCTCAAAGGCTTTTCTTATGACCATGGGATTAAATGCATCTGGGACATGGTGTTAAGGCTGACTTCTGCAGTTCTTTTCTCACTCCTACTGATTTTGCAGGTAGCAAAACATAACCTCTAACAACTAATCAACAGCTAAGTGAAGAATAGGGTAGGAATGTTTTGGGTTTTTTTAAGGGTTGGGGTGGTTTTGGGGTTTTGAATTTGGGTTTTTTTTGGTAGCGGTTGCTATCTGAAAACAACATAAATGCCTTGGGAATCAAGAAATTGCAAACTATAAGGTAGTACATACCTGCAAAGTGCTTTAAACCCCAGCATTTCTCCTGTCTCTAAAGCAGCAGACAGATAAACCCTGCTGAATGCTGGGCAAGTGCCAGACAGAAAAAGCCAAAGGTTCGGGCTCCTCATATGACCTGGCAGGTTCCTTCTGTGTATGAACCAGGAATTGTACCAAGCCGGTACGGGCTGTTTTCCAAACACCACTGCTGGTGCTAACAGTGTATCCTAGGATTTGGTGCAGTTGTGACCATCACTCCTTCCCATTCGCTTGGGCTACAAATGCAAATGCTGAGTGCTGTTATAGTACCAGACAGCACTTTCCAAGGACTCAGCTCTGTCAGGGACTGTCCTGCTCTTCATCTTTTAGGTTTGTACAGGTTTCTGCACAAGGTGCAATAGGCTGGACTGAAGTATGTGCTGGTAATTGTCATGTGGTGATTTATTACCTCTCAGAGAAGAACTCTAGGAAACTCAAGACTTTGCTTTTTAAATGAATGCATAAAAACAGAAATAGGAAAATGTTGGTTTTTTTTTTCTCAGCATTCCTTGGTATGGGTAACATCAACACAAAAAGTTTAAGTATTTTAGAAAATTTTACCTTGATAAAAACAAAGTGGAAAATAGTATGTTTAGAGATCTGAATTAATATATTTGTTAACCAAGAAGAACCTAGTCTTTCACCTTGCTTTTCATTCCTTTGCCTGTAGTGATTTATTTTCTAGCTATTGATGTAACACGGTAAAAAAAGGTATATTTAAATATTTTTAAATCAGAGAATGTAATTAAAGGGATAAAATTAAACAGAAGCAGTTTAATTTCTCCAGTCAAATCCATCAATAGATTCTACTCTAAATTTTATTCCACTCTGCTTGCACAAGCTCCACAGTGCATTAAGCATTCCTAGAACAAGAAGATGTTACACACATCTGTCAGGAATTCAGATTACAGCCATGATGCCTGTTTCAGGAGAGCTTGGAATTAGGCTGTAGAATATTCCCACTTTACAGCTCCTTGGAGCTCTCCACTACCAACACACACCAGTAAGAAGATGGAATTCCCTTTAATTTCCTAGACAACAGGCATATACTGATCTTACATAATGGTCTCTAAAAAGGTTAGAATTTCCAATTCTGAAGCCATGTGTTTGCCATTCCAGCAATTATCATCTGTTTTGTTTTTATTCACTTGGGACCGACTCAGTTAATCAGCTTCCGTGCATGTGATTTGTGGAAGTCAGCTACAGGTGCATCTGTGACATGGAACATCAACTCCAGCCATGGCATATCCAATAGCTCTGCTTTCACTGGGGAATTTGGAGACAGGACAACAGTGCGAAAATCCCAGTGAAAAAGATGAAAACCATCTTCATTTTTTTCGTAATTTGTATAACAAATTAGTGAGATTTCTTGAAAATTAATATTTTTTCTTCATCTTTAATTACACCACCCTCTCCCAGCCCTTTTCTCTAAATACTCTTGAAGTGCTGGTAACATATTTACTGCTTAATTTAAAAGAGTTTATATTTCACCATTGTCCTGAACGAGTGTCCTTGAGATGGCTTGAAAGATCACACTGCAGCCTGGAAAGGAGTGTGGGGGGGATGCACCACCACCACCATGTATAATAACTGATCCATTTAATTCTTGTCTCTTCTTAGAAAGTAAAGAGAAAAAAAGGGATAGGGAAACGTGACTGTACTTTTTGATCTGAAACAAGAGCACTCTGAAAAAATGCCTCGGGAAGCCAAAAGCAGCAGCCCTCCAGCAGGTGCTGTGCCATGGCTCTGTGAAGGGACCTGCTCAGTCTCATAGAGAGTTTGACTCTTCCCCGGGGCTGTGTGGAGCACAGAGGGGCAGGCAGGCACTGGGAGACAGGCACACGCGCTGTGCACGGGGACAGGACACGCTGGGAATGCCCTCATGTGCTCTGGGCTTTCTTTAGAAGCTGCTGCACTCCAAACCGACGGGTCTGGAACACTCAGTGAAGACTCCAGCATGGTCTGGTGTGTGTTGCAACTCCCAGTTCCCACATCACCGTTACTGAATCACCCCTGACTTTACGATCTTCCAAGAGCTCTGGAGAAGGGATGGATTGCCTGTGTTATTCTAACAATCTTAGAGGCCAGAGCAGAGTAACATTGATGGGCTCTCAGGTCCCCTCTGCTCTCCCTGGCTAAGCAGGGAACCCTGTGTGTAGTTACGTTTCCAGGCCTGCTGGGGCCTAAAAGGATCATTGCTCTCCAAAAAAATTTCCTACTATCATTAAATAAAAAGGAATAAATAGAAAGGTTTGAATTCAACCTTCTACTAAAGCAAGCAATGAGTGGCCTCCCCATGCTCCTAAGTGCTAAAAAACACCCTGTTCTTTTCCACACTTCCTGTTAAAAATGCCTGGATACAACTTTTTTTTTTTTTGAAATTTCACATTTCTTTCTTTAGTTTTGCCAAAATCATCATTATACTAATAGAAATACTGATTGTTAACAGCAGGACAGGAGAGCAACACCAGAAAAGCTGAGGCTGCCAAGTACAAAAGGAAAATAATATTCTTTGAACTGCTTATTTTCTGTGCAGTTTGGAGCCACATTCTTCTGGAGAAACAGGAAATTTTACACCTGCTGTTGTATGAAAATGATTAAGTTTTAAAAAATCTGGCTAGCTCAAGTCCGTGTATTTTCCAAGTTAATCTGTCACAACATGTTGAAAATAAGTAGGAAGAAGTAGGAATGGCTAAAAATATCTCTTATCTGTTAGGTGAGTCCTCAGCATTTCCCATCAGAGATTGCCACCAATGCTGTGTTTGTCCGCTGTAGAACAGCCATGGAAGTATCACTGTAGGGTTATGTTCCTCTAAGTCTTTTGCAACACTTACAAATAAAAACATCTCCTTCCCCACTATTGAGAGCAAGGTCAAACTGGCTCCTACCCTCCTGTCTGACAGAAAATCTGCAAACTGCACTTGTTAAGCAGCACCAGCAGTGATGTGCGAACTGGTAGCTTGGAAAGCCCCCGTGACACACTGCACTGACTCGAGCCTTTTACAGAAAGCTTTCAAAAACACTGAGTAAAACTTTAGCAGAATTAAAAAAAAAAAATGTTCTCTGTACAAACTCTACTCATACAATTTCTCAAAAAAGGAACTAGTGGAATACACTAGGTTAAATCTACAATGACTACAGCAGCCTCAGTGTGATTTCCAACAGAGATTGATTTGATAATGTAACATATATTGAAAAGACAGTAAACCAAGCACGCACAGTCTGACTGATAGTCACATTTTGCACAATGCCAAAACCCAGCAACAAAGAAATCTACAAAGAAAAATTTTAATGTCTCATTTCCATTTACCAAATGGATTCTCATTGTAATAGGAAATAACATATTTCAGCTGTGTGGATGGAATCCCATTTGGGAATCTGAGAGAAAGAAATGCCCTGGAAATCAATCAAAGCAAGCTGGGGAGATAAGCAATATCCAGGCAATCTTAGAAGTCAGATATAAGAGCTGAGTTTAACACAGCTGGAGTGCTAAGACAAATAAAATAGTAGAGAATAGCAAGACAGGATGTGAACTGAGACAAAAAGACAGAAAGGGTGGGAAGTCAGAACCAGCCATAATCCCAGACTGAAAATATGGTGATGTGGAAAGTTTATTTTGTTCTTCAGACTAACTCAGAATTGTTTTATTGGTTTGAGAAAAAGCCAAAAAACGATGGAAAGAAAGGAAATATGAATGAAATACATACATACAAAATATATGAGAAAGATATCTGAAGAGGCAACTAGGAATTTGTGAGCACTCTTGCCCTGCCAGTGAAAGAGCATTTCTTACTGGTAGCTCTTTTCTGAATCTATATATTGAGATACCCACACACTGTTCACACTTTAGCTTGCACAGAGACAAAATTATATGCAGTATTAATCATTAGTACTTCATCTTCAAAGACCACAGCCCAACAGTACCACCAAACAGCAGATGGTTTTATTTTCAGGTAAACATTTGGCAAGTGGAATGGACAGCAATGGTTTCAGTGTGCAGTTAGAGAAATGATGACTCTCTCCCCAAAACAGTCAGTCTTGGAAAATTACACACAACAGATCATAGGCAACATAAAAGGTTTAAATTCCAATTTCATTGCAGAATTTGGGAACCAAAACTTCAAAAAAAAAAAAAAAAAAAAAAATCAGGCTTGCACAGCCATGGAAGTACAGAGCTCCACTCTGATGGCTCCCCAAAATACAGGGCAGACTTGAATACATGCTGACAAGTTTAAATAGCAACAACATTCCTTCACCCTATTTAAATCAGCCTGACTGAGAAAGTTATGTAGAACAGTGATCTTTTGACAAGAATCACCGTGTTTTGTGGTATTACAGACTATTTAGCAGTCCACAGAAGGCACAGGGTTCTTCAAGAATAAGGAAGTAGAATATTAATGTAAGCTGTCACTGCAGTGGGCATGAAGAAGTCATAAAATTTTAGGGCGTAATTTATTAGTGATGATAGTACATAACCTGTTAAACAAAAAAACCAATCCTGTGATTTCGAATTGTTCACAGCATACTGTCTTAAAAGATCTTGGAAACAAAAAGCAGCTAAGATTCTAACAGTTGAAAGGAAGCATCATTCATTTGATGAGGAACATAATGAATTTTTAGCTTCTAGGCACCACCATGAAACAAGCCTTCTTCTGATCATCAGTTCCTTGAAAGAAATCTAATTTCTAGTTATTACTGGATGTTAGCAGCGTGCAAATAAATACATAAATAGAAAAACTCTAAACACCTGTTGTGCAGATGACCACTGTTGCATTTGACCTAGAAACATACTATAACAGAGGAAAAGTTTTTGCTATTTTTTTTCTACCTAATAATAATTAAAAATGGTTTTGAATGATGCACAGTAAGGTGAAGGCTGGAGGTTCAGAACTCTGTGTGCTGTGGTTCAGGCTGTTCTGAGGAAGCACGATGTCTCCATCTCAGTGCTGTGATGAATGCAGCTATGGCAGTCCTGTCATTTGAGCTCAAATCTTTAATCCATAACAGTTTTTTGACATTATAAATGCAATTATGTTATGGAGAGAGATCATCTCAGAAAAACGATGAGACAGTCCCTGGGTGGTTTATAACCCACCAGACTTCTGAATTAAGGAAGGTCAAACAGCAATTTGCAAATAAGTAATTTCCTTTTCTGAAATTTCTACTACTTAAATGTAATTTAAAGCCAGCTGTGAGTAGTAAACTGATAAATAGGAAATGTCAGCAACAAATATAATACACAAGAGAATTTCTTCAAACACACATCTCTAAAACTTTAAACTAGAAAGACAGGTAACAACAACCACAATGTTAAAAATTGATACCTTATACATAGCTCTTACATATTTAGCTGTATTATAAATAAATTTCTTAAATTTTAAAAATAAATTATTGCTATATATGAAACTTATGCTAAGTGCCCCAATAAAAACACTGAAACCTAACTCTAAGTATTTTTTTTCCCCTAACATTTATCCTGCATTCAAAATGAAAGACTTTACACATAGGTAAGAGAGCACAATCCAAGTGAGAATAAGACTTTATTTTTAAAGAAAAATATTGTAAATCATTCTTACAGCTTCTAGACAAGAATTTTTAAGCTAGACTTCCATTTCATGTACTGGGAAATAATCCATTGTTTGGACCAAGATTTCAATAGTTTGAAATAAAACCACTTTGAAGGCAGGCCTGTGTCAGTAAAACATTGAGTATAATCTCTAAGTATTTGTGAAATCCACACCTTAGATAACAGACACCTGTGACAAGATCCATCTGAAAAGACTGACTTCCCTAAACATCGAAATTTTCATGTATGTGTGTATTTTAATATGAAATGTTAATATGAATATGAAGCCTCATTATTCTAATTCCTAGCAGAATCACAATATAGAAATATTCTACCCTGAGCCACAAAATGAAAACAAAGAATAAGAATACCTCTATAAGACCTGCTTGGAAAAAATTGAATGTAGTCACATTACTCACTGATGGCTTGATAACTGATACAAAACATTCCAAACCAAGCAGAAATTCAGACTTACGGTTTTGAAAGTATTTCAAGTCCTAAGTTAATTTTAAGGCCATTTCTACTGGTATGCATGAAGTAAGAAAAGTAGGTCTAAAGTTGATCTTAACTGAAGAAAGAGCTGCATCCAAGTTAAGATACCTGCCCCACTTACAGATAAAAGACAGAAGCACAGATTCCTCTTATGGATGCCCAGAAGTGGAGACAGAAAGCAGCATGTGGCAGTAAGTGGAGGATGCAGAGTAGGTGAGCTGGCACAGCCACTGAAAGAAAAGTTTGTGAAACTCCTGCCTAAATTTAATTTGTGGTAATGAACCAATAAAACTGAAAGCAGACATAAGCCAGGTGAGTTTCTGCTGTTGAAAGGACAAACCAAATCGTAAAAAATCTGTCAGATTGGCAAAACCAAAGAAGAGAATACAGAAAAGAGCACCTTGCCTCCATAAATCATTAAGTTTCTCACTAAATTTACATCCTCTTGACACAGTAAGAGATACTATTATTCGTACTCCAAAAAAATTGAAGAATAATCTAAGTAGGCTTTGCTGATGTCTAGAACATGAGAGGAATCAGCATCAGAAAATGGTCCCCTTTCAGTTATGAAAAAATGTCAAAAACCAGAAGTTGCTTGACCTGTCCCACAAGAACAGAATGTGCAATTTGCTGTGACTATGGCAGCAGAAACTGTAACTTGTCTACACTTATAAAGCATCCAGAGCTGTTGGCCCAAAAGCATGGAGCTAGGAAGACAAAATCCTTAAATGTCTTGACCTTGAAAAAGACATATCTTTACATGGTGGGAAAAAATTAAATTACCCAGTCTTCAATACGAAGAAAATGGATTAAAAAGTTGGTATGGCTTTTTACAAAAGACTTTCCATACCTAGGTTTGAAGAAATCTGTGACAAAAGCTGACTGACATCTTGCTCATGCTATTATGAGTCTCTTGGCAGGTGTATGGAGCAGACAGAATGGTCCAGCTCAAGTACAAAATGAGAAACATGTAGTAAAAATCAAAACAGGAATAAAACTGAGCTGCACTCATCTTCTGCAGAGTATCCTTTGGCACTCACAAACACACAGCTTGGGATAAAAGTAAAGCTGATGCATGATCTGAGAATCAATTAAAGTTTGGTACTAAAGGAGAACAAAGTATGAAGAGAGGACACAGAGAAATGTGGAATAACCAGAGTGCAGTGGGCCTGGCTGGTGTGACCTGTGGTTCAGACATGGCTCTGAATAAACAGACCCAGCAATGAGCACCAGCAATGCTGTGAAATGAACGCCAGCTCAGCAGGACCCTGGTGCTGCAGCAGTGCATGACAGGCACTGCTGTGACAAACCATAGGCAGCTGTCGTGGAGCACAGACGAAGCACAAGCCAATGCTGTACTGCTGTAAAACTGCAAAAAATGATGCCACGATGTACAAAAAACAGTGGGACAGCCAGCACAGGAAGAGACAGCCAATGGCAAGGGTGTAATTTTCACTACAGGAGCTAAGCTGATGTGCAGTGACTTGACATCCCAACTGGGCTCATCACACTCCTCAAAAAAGTGTGCACACCTTTCCACAAAAAGGTACAAATCTGCAGGGAAAACACGGATCATCTGACTTATTAAGTAAGTAATTAAAAAAAAAACCATTCATGAAAAATCCCTCACTGAGAATGAAATATAAAGTGAGCATTTAGAAGAGAAAACAAGTTAGCCTGCTGAAAGCTGGCAATCCAACAGAGGAAAAAAAGAAACAACAGATGCAGGAGATATGAATACTGTAGCAGTTCAAGATGATACCTCATGCACTGAAAGGAGATGAAGAGCTGTGTCTCAAGAACAGCACCATTTTACCAAGGTACACTGCAACCAATCAAAATATTGAGTCCTAACCTGGTTAGGAGTGTGGAGTATGTATTAATTATTGCTCAGTTACAATAATTGCAATCTTTCATTTGACTAGCAGTGAAATAAGATCTACTTTCCTAGCTTTTTATAAAGTACTATTAAAAAAACCCTTGTGAGTAACAAACTAAAAAATTCCACATAACTTCCCAAGTGGCATCTCAATCAAGGTTCTATTTGCAGTTTCTCAAAGAAGTTATTTTCTCCTAAAAATCATACCTTAGAAAGGTTCACAGTTGATACGTAGCACATATGTCCATACAAATATATTCAGGTATAGGTCTATAAATCACACGTTTCTATATAACTGTATTTGCTAAAACCCGAAATTTTGATTTCCAAACATTTTCCTCTGATTTCTTTCAAAATACCTAATATAAAATCTTTATGAAGTAAACATCCATAAACCTTCTTTAGCTCGATCACACCTCCAAGAACACCCCCATGTTTTCCATGACAATGAACACAGGAAGCACTCACTGCCTCGACTGCCACGCCGTGATGCTGTAGCGGGGTGTGCACGGCAATGCAAAACGCTGCTTTTGAAACATTGGGCTTCCCACACACAGCAATTCCCTTTCAGATACATCCATCTAATTAGTTGTTGATCACTGCAAAAATATCTGTCTTAATTAGAACCTGAAGGTTGTCAACAGCTTTCAGAAACACTGAGCATTCTCACAGAAACCCAAGACTGAAGGACATTTTAGAGAGCTTTTCTTTTTCATGTTGACCACAGGATACACTGGAGAGAAAAAAGGCTTTTGATAAGGAAATGCTGTCCTTAAAATATGGCAAAAATATTATTTGTGTTAAATTAATATCCAGTTACCAAATAACAAAAACATCTGTATTAGTCTCAAAGTTTGTTAAAACAATATCTTTAAGGCACAACCGTGCAATTATAGCAAAATTAAAGGACACCACAAGCAAAAGGATGAACAGTGAATAAATGTGGCATTATATTTGACTTGAAAATCTGAAGATTTCAAATCATCAAGGGTCAGGCTAAAACTATCCTTTGATCAGTGAAAGATGAATTAGGAAAGGAAAATCTACCCAAGAACACATGCAAACAACAACCCAGTCATCTCACACCATTTTAAATTTCCCCCCTTGATTCTGGAACCAGAATCTGCACTTTTTAAATGTAAGTAACTGAAGATTCCACTGTAAGACACTTTACAAACATCTGGTGAAAAAAAAAAAAGCAGCACTAGCTATAGCATATAGAGATAGAGAAATGCAAACTAAGGCACAGTACACAGGCCCCTGTGAATGAAAGCACCTTTCTTGAACAGGACTATTTCCAACATCAAATTGTCTCAGCAAAATGAATCTGCTCTGTCATGGTCAGACTACATAAATACTTAATTTACAAGTTACAATTTCACAGGCTCTGTTGATTGACCTCCCTCCTTTTCTATCTAACAGCAACCAAAGTTCTGCTTTAAGGCCATAAACTCTCAACAGAAGAAAGGATTTAAAAAAGGATATGTAGTTGTCAGATTTTCAAAAGCACTGTGCAGGCCTTGGAAAACTGCTATTTTCTCTTCTAGGGAAAGGCTTACAAAGAAAGACAGAAGATTGTCTGTATTTATTTAGCACTACCAGTTCCCTAAAGCAAGCTGAAAAATCCAGCCATTTCCTCAGGACTGAGGACAAATAGGAAAAGATGACTATGAGTTTCTCCGTTTTTGAAGAGGTAAAATTAAAAACAGATAGCAAAACAATACTGAATAAAATGATGAAAAAAAGCACTCCAGCTTAGGTATAAAACTGGATATATAAATCCTTCACAATGGCTTAACGATCATGGCACTAAACTACAGAAAACCACATTTCCTAGCAGGTAAAGGAAATTGAAGACCTCAGAGCCAAGTTCTTTGAAAAAAGTCCATTATTCAAAGAGGCAAAAGTAAAAATACTTAGCTCAGAATCCTCAAAAGAACGTGAGGAACAGCATATCCTAAGGCAATACACAAATAACCACAGTTTAAAACTAAACAGCACCCAAAACCTACACACCCCACACTAGATCACAAGATGTGTGAAAAGGAAAAGAAAAGGGAAGAAGAGTATTTATTTTGGTAAGCAGAATTCCAGAGTGTAAAACAAAATGGAGCATTAGTGGTATGGGAGCTGCTGTTGTTGCATTATGGGGAATGAGGCAGAGACCATTAAGTTCATTAAATGAGTAAGGATTTATTACACATGTATAGTCAACTATATATCAAGTGTACCTGTCTGCTTTTATACTTCTGCATTAAAAATGGCCCACTTACTGAGAACAGTCATTCATTTCAGATTCTTCCTACATTTCCATTAATGCTCTTACTTTGGTTTATGTCTGCCTGTGAAAAAGTAGCTTCATGTCTGGCAACTACAGTTATGAAAATTTCTATCTGCTTACTCTGCATCACACGTAAAATTTGTTCTAGAGCCAAGTAACCATCTGATGAAAAGCCTTTGTGAAAAGAGCCTTCTTAAAATCAACAGACTTATTGACTGTTACACTCTGTCTCCTCTGCACTTTTCCTAACCTAGTATTTTAAATTTGTTGCTCATTAGGGGTGTAGAATGAGGTCCTTCATGAAAGAGAAAGCTGAACAACCTGCTGAAAACAATCTCGCTTGTCACTAGATCATTCACAGTAGTAGGGAAGTGATTCCCATCTGTAGCCTTATCATTACTGGATTGCACTACCATGAGACAATTAAGTAACAATACTGCAATATGAAAGCCATACTAATACAGACATGTAAAAAGAATTCACAAAATTTTCTCTTCCAAATTTTAGAAAACTTATGGTAATGGAAGTTTACGGAAAAGTTTAAGGAAAGTTTTGTCTGTAATATTAATACAGATGTTATTTTATGTGCACAATGAAGAGACCAATTAGACTCACAACACCAAAGTTTTCATAGTTAGGATTCTTAAATCTTGCAGCCAACTTGGAATCTACTACAAAAATTAGGAAATTCTCATTTCAAGTATTGCACTAACTTGATTTCATTAAGGTAGAATTTAAAAAATGCATTCAAACATAATAAAAAATTAAAATTGAAAAGTCATATTCTCTACTGACAAATCCAACAGATCTGTTCTAAAACTCCAGACTACTTGAAGAGAAGCCAAAGCGTAAGGAATAAAATTAAAAAGTTCATTTTAGATGAAAATATCCTAACTTTAAGTGATAGGAATTGATTTTTAAAAACTTTTGTATGTAAACTCCTACCCTGAAATGAAGGGCAAGTGCACAGGTCTATGATGTCAGCACTGCCTGCTACTGTAGAAGGTTCACAGTCTCTTTTCCATCTCTATTAAATCCAAACCCTCTGAAGCAGATTTTTAAAATATGCAGTATATTGGAAGATCCTAAAATGGAGTGTTTTACATGCCCCAGTTTTATTGTTAGATTAATAGTTTCTTGTGTTGTAGCTTGGCATTCTTGCACCCTTTTGCCCAAGTCCAAAGCACATTAATGTGACCTTCAGTGTTACAAACTGAACCACGCTTGTCAAATGAAAACAAATGCTTTCCTAAAAACATGCTTGTGTAATTTTCTTTGCACAACAGAGAATAACAATGTTTCTGTGTTGCTAAAGAAATTAAAATTGCCAGAACATAGATTCACAGTAAAAGGGAACTGCCCCTCAACACATCAAATGCATTGTTGAAGGAACAGTTCAGAAGTCAAGTAACAACAAATATCAAATCCATTTGATGTGTTCCATGTATCTACCAGCCACCTTATCTTGAATACAACAGGCAATGCAAAAAAGCAATTAACTCTTTTCTGTTGCTGCAATGAGTGCATGACTAGTTCTGGTTGCTGGACACTACCTTGAGCTGTAAGAACTCAACTGTTTATTCCTGCTTGCACATGCTAATAAAAACCAAGTATACATAAAAATTTGGTAACAACATTCTGCCCACCTGCCACAATGTTTCACAATAAAACAGCATCACAACATCTCTCTTTTTCAAGAACATTTTGTAAGACCCCAAGATCCACAAAAGTTGAAGAAAAACTTCAAATACTGACAATAAGTGTGTCTATAGCAACATTTCAAGCACAACAGAACAATGATATAGTTTATGATACCACATAAACAAAAATACAATCCAAAGAACACATGAACAAAACACAATGTTTTCATGTGCATTAAACTTTCAGATGCAGGAATTATGTTTGAAGTCACATGCATGCACAGCTAGAAATCATGTTGCTTCTTTTTAGGGAGTAGCTATACTAGACCAAAAATGTTTGTGAGATTTCCTTGGCTGGTGCAGAGAGTACACAATGTCGAATCAACACAGCAAAACAAGACATCCTTCCAATATCAGACAATCCCCTGCTACTGCAACAGTATCCCTAAGAAAGATCTGGGGTTACAAGGGTGGAGAGAATTCCAGAATCATCATTCTTTGCCTTTGAACATTTCCCTTATCAATGAACTTCCTATCATATCCTTTCCAAAGACAATGACTGATATGAGAAACCATGAGTAAAAGGGAAAACAACAAAAACTGTAAATGAAGTAATGTAAAATATCAAAATAGTTATCAGATTTCCTGAAGATCCAAAACTAAAGGACGAAAGTTATCAGGTAGATAAAATTGAGTCCCAATTAAAACTAACATGAGACCGTATCACAGTAATAGGGCTTGCATGGCCATAGAAACAAAACATTTTACAGATAAATATAATTGGAATGTAACATTTTCTCAATGAGTTACAAGTATGAGAGAGCTCTTTCTTCATTTGCAATATAGAAACGGATATATGCCATCTTTTCCTTTTCTGGTTTGTTTTTTTACAGCAGTTTTGTGTCAAAGTTTGAACTTCTTAAAAACAAATTATTTATGTTGAGCTTGGCCCCAGATTAATGAATTAAAATACAAAAGAGTAGTCTATAGATTAAAAAATGCTGTACTTTGGAAAAAACAGAGTTACACTGGATGAGCTTAATATGAAGAGTTCTAGATACCACATGAAGTACAAAAGGAATAAAGCATACAAGAGCCATTATATTGTTTATATTACGACTTAAATTACCCTTTCAGTTTATTATCAGAGATCCTTTTCTACAATATAGAATACAAAGAAGGACCCAAGATTTTGCTCCAATATTTTGAATAAAGATTTTTTTATTTGGGCAATATGTCAGATTGGCTAATACAACATTGTTTCTAGAAAGGCAGTCATTTAAATCACATTGCAGAAGTTGTGTTTTACTTGGTGAGGATTTCACACCTCAGTAATTTTGTTGAAATGAGTTGAGACTTCTGTTTAAGGCGATCTCTTCACCCAACAGAAGAAATAATTTCACACATGTGCCCTCTTTCTAAGTAATATAATGGCCTTTCTGAGATCACAGTTATATTACAATGTATTTATAAACACTTATCTTTAAAAAATGATTTAATTTCACACTAGCCTAAAAAGATTCCAAGCCAAAGTATTTAGCATAGTGACTGTATATTGTACTTGTCAAAAATAATTTTGCATTTTAAATTGTTCTGTAAAGAGTCAATGTGCAAACCCCTTAGAATCAGCAGATTTCATTTGGCATGGAATGGATACTAAAATGAGTCTCTGACTGAATAATTTTCAGAGGTACAAAATACTATCTTTTACTATAAAATTAGAAAACTATTACAGATTTGTAACAGAAATCATTCAATGAGAATTTGTTTAAAACCAGCTGTAAGTTAACACACTGAATTTATGCTTCGTTTTATAATTTACCCTTCCTCACAACATGAGAAACTACACAATGGAATGAAATTCTGTTCCTTTTGAAGTCAATAGCCAGTTGTGACTGACTTTAGAATGTCAGAACTTGACTTCTTTTCTGCCTGAACTACATTAATTAGCTTATCAGAGCTGAAAGAATGTTGTAAAACATTACACACATTTTAAAATTGCACTTTCTAAATTATTCTGATGTTATGCAATGTTTAATTTCATGACTTTTCTGAAATTGAGTAACATGCAATTAAAAAAAAAAAGTGCTTAGTTGTTTGACTGCTCCAATTCTTTAGGATTTCAATTTTAAGATGAAGGGGGGAACAGGAACTTACCTACTTGGTACTTTGGGTAATAAGGTGCCATTTGTCCACTAGTGCATGATTGTCTCTTATGTCTTTTTCTTAAATGTGTATCAGTGGTCTCCCATTGTGAACTTTTTCTTTTGTTTATTCTGGTAAGACCTTCAGAACTACCAGCAGGATTATCATCCCGGTTTACACCACTACTTAATTTTCTGCCGTGAAACTGGTCATCCAGCCTTTCAGTCACTTGAGAAGAATTAGATCCTTTAGATGTTCCCATTTCATTTTCTTGTTTCTTTAATGTATTTTGCTTAGTAGAATGGGACCTTAAAAGAGGATGTCTTTTTTCTTCCATATAGGCCTGAGTGCTTTTACTGTCAACAGCTTCAGGAGAATAAATGACATTATTCAATTTAAATGAATTGTGCTGCTCAATATGGTTGAGTTTTCTCAGAAATATTCTACAGTCTTTAAAGGTTTTGGCTTTCCAAGTATTTTGAAACAGTTTATCTTGGCTTTGTTCTTTTCTAACATTTTGCTGGCAACAAATTGTTCCATTTGTCTCTGAATGTGACTTAAGTATATTTGCTAAACCAGGATGTGGGTTGCAGTCAGAAGATCCCATCATCTGTTGAACGAATGCATCTCTGGCTTCATTTTCAGTTGGCAAGACGCTATTCTGAGACTCTACCAAAGTCTGAGTGGGCTGGATTTCTACTGTATTTTTCTCCTGGAGCTTGGGTGTTTCATCATTGGTTTCTCCACTTGTACTTTTAAACAATTGGCTTTGGCAAAATAACTGCAGATTTTTATTTTTTGATTTCCAACCTCCAGGAGCCTGATTATAGAGCTTTTTTGTTTGTCCCCACCTATCACGCTGCAATTTCTTAAATTCATTTCTTTTTAATCTGGCTAAAGTGAAATTACTTTTCATGCTTAAGACTGGAGACCTCACCATGTTATGTAATATTTGCAATTTCCCTGCTGGTTTTGAAGGAGAGGATAGTGCAAACTTTTTAAAGTGCTTTCTGAAAGGGCAAGTACTAGGATCAGATTGTTTAGTTTCCATCTTTATCTCTCTAGTGCTAACTACTTCTAAGGGATTGCGAGCATTTGCCTTTCTCACAAGAGAGAGAGACTGTGTTTCTGTAGTTTGCATAAACCAGGTGCAGAGTTCATTCATATTACACTTTTTCTGGAAAAGCATTTTTATAGGTGATGTTTCAAGTTCTACAAGGCAGGAGTCTAAAGGGTCTGACATTTCAGTATTACAGTCTTGTTCAATGGGATCCCTTTTTTCACATACACATTTGTCAAACTCACTGCCTCCCACTCTCAACCAGGTATTAGTTATCTGCTCAAATCTATTGTTTAGTTCTTCCAACAAGGTGTCACTTGAAGTAGAAGTAGGCCACCACCTGAGAGAGGGATTTGATGAAAAAATAGGATCTGATGATATTTCATTAATGGGCCCGAATTCACCGTCCTTAAGATCCTTTTTAGCATTTCCTGAATTTCTTGGTTCTGAGGTATCTTTGGATGCTGTGCTCTGATTTGACTGTGTAAGCTTTTCCTTCCGCTCTTTAGCTTTTTTCAAATGGAGTTTGTAAGATTTATGTAATAAGGCACTTCTACAAGTAAATGCACTAGAAGATGCTAATGAATGCAAAAAATGCAGTGAAGGTTTTCTGTCTCTAGCAGAATGTCTCGATGGAATTTCACGTTTTCTTGACACTGTTGCAGTAACATTGTGTGATCCATCCTCTCTAGAATCTTTCTGCATGTTTTTTACTTGACCCATATTATTGCACAGTTGATTTTTCCTTTCCTGTGGTATATTTTTTTCTAACACATTCTGCTGTTGTAAAGGAGGCAAACCGTTGCTGATGCTCACTTTTCTTTCCTGAGGTGAAAGTCTATTAACAGTCACTGATATGCCGGAAATTTTTACTTTTGCTGGCCTGCCAGGTTTTCGAACGGCGGTTAATGGTTTCTTAATCTGCCGTATAACATTGCTGCAAGGATGTGGCGATGCCAGGTTACTCTTGATAGGCCTGACATAGTCATAACCAGAGACCTCCTTTTCAGTAGAAGGATTCTGGAAGGCTTTTACCATTTCAGTCAAAGCACTTTCAGCTTCTGCATTGTGCCTTGCTTTGCTGGGATCATTGGCAAAATTAGAATCAATGTGCTGTGTAGGCAGAATGCTGATGAGATTTAGATTACCTTCAGAAACATGTCTCTTAGTTCTTCTTGACCTTCCAAAAACAACTGTCACAGTAATATTTTTGTTGCTGTTACCTTCTTCCATTAGTGCTGCATCAGACTTGACGCTTTTACCACCACAGCTAAGTTCAGGTCTTGGTTTTGTGCTTCCATTCAAGTCTACTTTTGGTTTAGGAGGTCGTCCAATAGGTCTCTTAACCTGCTTAACTACTTGAGGACCTATTTTCTTTGGTCTACCAGGTTTTCTTTTGAAAACTGATTCACTGCTAATGCTTGATTTCTCCACAACTTCATCATTTTTTTTTGAGTCATTTAAGTTAGTTTGACCAACTGGACAAGAGCTTGTAATTGCTTCCGCATAAACACAGCTTGATCCCTCCTTAGCATCATTTTTACTGCAGTCACAACCCTTGACACAGACTGCATGAGAAAGGTCGCCTGTGGCCTGTTTGTCTAACAAAGTGTTTGTGTGCCCCTGAAACAAACAAAGATTTGTGCTTCTCTTAGAAGATGCAGCTGCAGATGTCAAAGTGTATTTGACTCCTTCATGACTATTAACTTCTGAGACAAACATAAGCTTAATAGGACTAGAGTAATTTAAGGGAGATGAGATCTCCCCGTCTTCAGATGCTACATGCAAGTCCCCATTACTGGAAGTTGAACTGGTTGAATTAAAGGTCAGAGATTTCAAAAGGCTGTCATTAATTTCTTGATCTATAACTGTTTCTTCTGTGTTTGCTGTGACACAAATTGCTTTGATTTTACTGCTGCTTGGCACATGTGAATGTGGAAGGAAGCTTTGTCCTGTGCATCCCATTTCACTCAGAGTGAAAGGTAAGCCCCTTCTAGTAGCTGCGTTCATAACCTGTTCGTAAGCATTATCTTTTAATTTTTGGCTTATTTTGTAACTATCAAACAATGAGTTGCTAGTCTTTCTGGTTAAGTTTATTGTATCTTCTAAACGCTCCACAACAACTTGCAGATTTGTGTCTCTCACAATTTTGCTTATATTTATGTCACTGCATCTTTCAACATGAACATTTTTATTTATTTTCATTTTCCCCAAACTTTTCAAAGACTTTTTTGCACTGGATGACTTTTTGAACATGATATTGTTTGTTACATACACAGAGTACCACCCAGGAGGCACAATGTTACGTTTAGTTCTCCCCAAGATTTCATTACTCTCATCCTTCAGAGGAATCTGACCAGTCTCTTTTAAGGTTGCACAATCTCCTTGTGTATTTGGGAGTTTTGCCTGGCTGGCTGCAATAGCACTGTTTTCTGAAAGAACTAGAAAGCCAGAGCTGGTCTGAAAATTAGTAAGAGGTAGTTTGAAAGACTCTGTTTGGTGTACTGGAAAGCACATTGGTTTGGTTTGGCAATTCACACATGGATTACTTTCAAGATGTTGCAAAGTCTCATCTTCTATCACAGTAAAACTATGTCTTTTATTTGGATGCATTTTATCAATTCTTTTTGTAGATTTCTTTGCATTTCTCTCAGAAATTGACTTTTTTCTTACAAGAGTTTCATCAAGACTTGCAAGCTCCCTCTTGATTTGTAAAGACTGTCGTCGAATGACTGGTGAATCAGGAGAATTATACGTTGCAAATAAAGTTTCCTGACGCTTGCGGAATCTTGTCTGGATAATTTTATTTTCCACTTGTTTATCATGTTGGCGAAGTAATTCCATAAAGCTGTAATCACTTGCCTTAGCATTATGCAAAAGAGAAGTTATGAAGTCTCCTAATTTGACATCATTTTCTGGTGCCCTGTCACTGCTAGAAAGTTTTACAAGATTTGTTGCTAGATCTGTGGTGTCTATTGATTTCAACTTCTCATTAATGCGGTCCATTAAATCTTGAAAAATGGCAGAATGTTCACCTTTCTCAGAGTTCATATAATCATCACTGCTTTCTTGGTCTGCTGATACCAGTGTTCCATCTGAAAATTCAATGTCTTTTCCGTTGCATGTTTTACCTTCATACTCAAATTCTCCTTTGCTTCCTTCAGCTGGCAAGAGGGATGGAGGCTGGTTGATGGATATTTCAAACTTGTTGTTGTCTAAAGTTGGAAAATCCATAACCATTCCTTCAGACGATTCAAATTCTTTACTGTGTACAGGTGATAGTGGAGGTGGCGATGGACTGCGGGATCTGTTTGAATTTTTAATGCTGCTTAAGAGGTCACAGTCCTTAGCTGCATATGTACATGCTGCTGCTTTCACAGAATGCCTGTTATAATTTTGCAATTGGTCAGCACAATACTTAGGAGAACTACATGCTTTGTTCACCATTGTCTTAATACATCCAATTGCTACAGCTTGGCATGACAAAGAATGGAAATCTTTAACACAAACAGACAGAGGTGGTAAACAAGTGTTTGACTTTTGATTTTGTAAACAGCACCTTTTTGTCAGCATGTGTCCATGGCAACTGCAAAATGGAATGTGAACATCCTCTTCAGTAAGGGAACTGGGAGTTTCAGAATGGACCAAGTGTGTTTGCTTGCAACTGCAAACTACAGGAACATTTTCATCCTGTATTAGGAATTTTAACATAGCCAAAGTCTGTTGCCAGTGATATGAACAAAAAGACTCCAAAACTTTGTTTAATGTTGATTTTCCTTTTTCCAAATTAGCTGTTTCCTCTGAATTTGCATCAGCTGTTGAGCTTGAACTGAAAATGAAAACAAATCAAAACAAAATATAAATTACAGTAAAACACCATATCTAATGTTTGCTATAATGGTTAAACTCAAGCCTAAAAACCTGAAGTTTACAAAACAGTTCTGCTCTATTTGCACTATTCAGTCATACTTGCAAGTGTCACTAGCAATGATGTGCATCTTACCAGTGATAGCACTAACTACTGTTAAGAAAAATAATCATGAAGAAATTAGAGGCAAAAAAGAATAACTTGAAATATAGCTTCTTGAACCTAACTGTAATTACAACAATCTTAACTTTCTGGTATTTCACCTGTCTTAACCATTAATGAAGGAAAACCTCACCAAGAACCAGGTGAGCTTGGTATTACTCCCAATTCACTAACTGAGGCACAGAGAAAGTAAATGACTAAGGTTCAAGGTTGTGGCAGAGGAAAGAATGGATCCATGTCTCCTGAATCCCACTCTTAGATACTTAAATACTCAAGTGTATTGGTGCTTTTCAGGATACACTTAGAGGTATTTCTAAAGACATTTTTATTTCTATATTTATTTTTAAAGAACACTTAACAAGCTAAGAGAAAACGCTAAAAATAGTCTAGTGCTCTTTGCATGTAAAATTTTCCCTTTCAATTTTTAAAAAAATAGCAGTGGTGCATCACAAGCTTTTCATTGCAATATATTAAACACACACGTGTGTGCATACTCATAGAGATTCCTTAATTAAACCAAGAGATAATCACCACCGGAATAAGTAATTTATGAGATAAAAGTTAATATCCTTTAAACGTCAAATACAGGGTAGGCCTATATCTAAAGACTTCTGAGCAGTTGTCCTCAAATGTATTAACTAAAAAAGAAAAACTTATAAAATACTACTTTAACTATTTAATCAATTTCTTATAAATTATTAAAACTAATGTCACTACTTACCTAATCAATCATTTATACTGAAAAGCTGAAAATTTTCCACGGTAGAAATTAATACAGGTATTTCTTCAATTAAATACAAAATCCTTATGCTGGATAGCAACTATCAACAGATAGTTAATACCTAGTTCAAATGTTTTACTGAAACCAATTGCATGAGCAGAAAATGTTAGAAAAATTCTGTTTTAGAAAAGTATGTATTGTTTAAACATATCACCAAACTCTGAACATGACACTAACTTTTTTTCCTACTCTTCTCTCTTATAATTTTTCTGTATTTAGCCTATACTTTGAAAAATTTTCAATTTGATTTGTTTTACAGCTGTATTGATCAATGAACAAACATATTTAAAATTTAATGTGCTGTACTTAAATATAATTACCTATTCATTAAGTCATACCCAAAATTATTAGCATAAATAATAACTTTTAGCTTCAAGTTATTACATGCAAGTTTGTATTTTATTGTCCTAAAGTTTAGAGCTTAAAATCAGTCAACTCTATATAGTAATTCTTCATGGTTTTTTCCTTCTCCTGTAATATTCCGTATGAAATGGTATATATTCAAAATCAGGCATCTAGATGATACTAACTAATAAAGGTGTAAGATAATTGTGATGGTATTAGTTGAAGTTGCAATTACGTTTAATCTGAAATGATTAAGTCTTAAAAAGAAAAAAACCAACCTCTTTGCACTTGCAATCTAAAGTAAAACCTGTATTATTCAAGGGGATGTCAGTGTCAGGATTTAACTGTTTTTGAAATGCCACTACATTGTGTTAATCCAACAAATTCAGGAGTCACGAGGTCAAACTGTATCACTACACTTGTAAAAAGAAGGCTTATTCTAATAATGCAATTAAGGAGAAAAGGTAATTGCCCTCCCCACTACAATTTTAATTAATGTTTTGAAAGGCCAGATTAAAAAAAAAAAAAAATCAACACGTCACTAGGCCTTCATCTTCAACACTTTGTTCGTACATCAGTGTAAATTTAAGTACCAATTTGCCAAAAAGATAGCTGTAAGTGCAGTCTTTTTTTCATTTCTAAACAGATACCTTTCTATCTGTCTAGATTTGCAAGGTGTGTCTATAGTTTCACTGGAGAGCTTTAACTGCAGAGGACCTCTATCCATAACTCTATTTAAAGTCTGTTCACTGGTGGAAGAAAGTTCTGGAGCCCTACAACCTTCTCAGAGTGAGCGACTGAAACTTCCACAGGCCTCAAAACTGTTTTGAATTTGCTATGTGGAGATCAACTTGTTGTATAAAGCAATATTCTGATTATTGCAAACATAATGGACATTCTACTAAAACAATTTCTTTCCCGATTATCCACCCTTGTGTGAAATCTATAATCTGCTTTCCCTTAATGTGAGTTAGTTTCTAAAGCTGACAGACAACCTAACTTCATCTATTCTATTGCAACAGTACCACAGTCCAAATGATCTTCCAAGTTTGTAAAAACACATTGAGCTTTTACTCAGTCACCATTTGGGAGTAGAGCTTACTACACAAATTCAAGCATTAAAGCAACACATTTTCCTTGAAGTGTCTCTCTGTAGGGATGTCAATATATTTAAACAAACTAATTTTTAGTAGCTTTTCAATACAACTACGGAATTATACTTCAGTTTCCTGTAATTCTTCTTTCCTACATCTTTTAAAATTTGTGTTGTCACACAGTAGTTTAGACTACCCTCAGGATAAAAGGCTTAAACAATAATTTTATAGAAGGAAGACCTATCACTTTGATAAACTGCACACTTCCTTCAAACAACACACAAAAAGGAGGCTGGAGAGAGTGGGCAGGAAACTGAGGGGTTGAGAGGTGAGAGGATCAATATGCACTGCTCCCCTGGTACCTTTTGTGCACAGTATCGCTCAAGACAAAGGCTAAGCATGGAATGATATTATTTCCCTTCTGGCAGATAGGGGTAGTTAATAACATGCAGTGGGGACTGACTAGAGTCCGAAAAGTGGCACAAAGGCAGCAACGTGATAAGGTCAATTACCAGACTTTCAGTGTATTAATTTACATATAAAGAAGTAAAACTTTGCCTACTCTACAAAAACTATCAGGGAAGAGCTCTATCAGAGGACCCCCAAAAGAGGTCCCTCCCCTGTTGTCTCAGCCAGAGAGAAGATAGATCAATCTAGCAAGATTTTTACAGACTGGGAACAGGAACAAAACTGGAACAGAACATAGCTTCGAGTACTCATACAAACAGCATGGAACTACTATAGAAATATAAATTTGTCTTATAGAAATGTTTGTTTTCTGGCTTTATTAAGTAAACAAGTACCTCAAAAAAGCTATATACTACTTATAATTTTTAGCTGTAAACTAAAGGGGGTGTTAGAAAATTAATTTTCTGATTTTCTTCTCATTAATGAGTAACTAATCAATTCTGAGAAAAGAAACCATCCTTCCTTAAAGCTACTATTTCTGGTAAAATTCTTATAGCAAATTTGTAATTATGAGCTTAATTTGTACAGTTCTCGGTCTTATGCCACTGCTAATCAACTTGTGCCTCAGGAATAAGTCAAATAAGTCAGTGTACAGGTTTTTGTTTCTTTCTTTTTTTTTTTACTGAATGAGCAAATCAATCACACATCAGTGTTGTAAATTTATGTGCAAAAGCATTGAAGTGCTTTACTACAAATTACAACGTAGAAACACGTTAACTAAACAATTAAATTCATACAATCAGATTTAGGAATATAACAACACAAAGAAGAAACAGAATTACAGTACATTTACAACACAAGACAAATACATGGAATTCATTAGAAAATATTGTAATAAATAATTCATGAATTATAGTGCAATTGATTTATGCATAAATATAACTAATTGCCTAAAAATCAGTTGTTAACAAAAATCTGTCAAAAATCAAGGCAGCCACAGAGTTTTACTAAATTACTGCGACAATGGAAATACTGCAATTAAAAAACAAATACAAGTATTTGTACTGTAAACAACTAAAAAAAAAAATCAGTCTCACTAAAGTTAATATACAATTTAATATAAAATTGTCATTAGCTACCAGAAATGGTTTAAACAGCTTTACTGAGCAGTAGTTCTAAAAACAGAGGCACTGTTTTTTAATATAAAATACTTGAGGAACATTCAAATAAGTAGAAAGCATGTAGGGCTTGCTTTCGCCTTCATTTAAAATTCTGCTGAAACAGGAATTTTCAGAAATCGTCAATTACTAAGTAGTGACTGGTAACTGAATTTATAAAATAGTTCAAAATGTATAATTTAAATGACATTAATGAAATACACAGGGGTTGGGGAAGAAGAATTTACACATTTCCCTGCCTTTCCTTAGTTGTGTAATTAAAGGTTAGCCTAATAATTAGAAACAAATAATTCTGTTCTTTAAACACTTACAGGTTGAGTATCATCTATAAACTATCAAAAAATATTTTAATTACTATTTCTGACCAAAAAATAAATACAAATACTAAAATGTTGAAAATTAATTATAATATTACATACAAAACTACTGAGTACTGTTAAGTCAATAGTAAAATGATCCCTGATTTTATGAATCCTGTTAAATTTTTGGTCAGGTCACCTTTTAAATGATATAAAAAGAGTACTGTCACTTGCCTTCAATATAAAGTTCTGACTCAAACTTCTAACAATGTCTGAGGAGTAGAAAACATCAGTATGGTACAAATATTAGGCAATGTCCTGAAGCCCCAGAGTTTTGCAAGTAAAACTGTATAAAGACAGATGTTGAAACTTTTAAGGTTTTTTCAGCTGCATTTTTCAGTGGGGATATATTCACAAATTAATCCTTCCGGCCCTCACAAAATATGGCTTAATTCTTTTAAAATGAAAGATGACCCTGACATCTGCTGTTCTGCAAACTCCTTATCAGGTACAGTTCTGCTTAAAATCATAGAATCATAGAATCTGCTGAGTTGGAAGGGACCCGTCAGGATCACTGAGTCCAACTCCTGGCCCTGCACAGGCCACCCCAAGAATCACACCATGTGCCTGAGAGATTCATTCTGTAATATGCAAGTAAACCTTAATGACTGAAGAAGATTCAGTATAGATCTGAGAGACCAAAGAACTGAGATACTGGTTGTGCAGTTTCAAAGGATTATTCTGTTTTAAAGTGGAAGTTATCATTTTTTAGTAGTGTTAATAGATATGAGCTAGATTTTGCCATCAGTATTGCAGTACGCTGTCCACTGAATTTAATGGCAAGTTTATCTATAAATAAAATTACCTGATGTGGCTCATATGTATCTAATTTAATTTCTATAATTAACCCATACACATGCAAATTCAAGTGGGGGAAAAAAATGTGTGCATGTGCACCACGTGTATAAAAGTTGGAGAAAATCTTTTTCTATGCCAAATTAGACGTATACTGAAAAAATTACATGTTGAGAGGAAAAGGGCATTGATGTTCAGTAGTGAATGTATGAAGCAAGCCCCCATTCATATGTAGACATATACTTTTGATATTACATAAAAAAATTAAGTGTGATAAAAAGTCCAATGCGAATACTTTGAAATTCATGTAAAAACTGCAATATGAAGGTAATTGGTCTCCCTTAAATTCTATTAAAAGTTACGTATTTCAAATGAACTGCCTAACTTCTAACTACCAAGTTTATAAAGAAGTTATATTATTGAAAGTTCAAAATAGCTTCACTGTTTAATATTTGTATTTCTATCAAGACCCTGAACTGCAAATTTGGTTATTAGCAAGATGATAATGTAACTTGGTATTCATTTTGATAAACTGAAAATGTTTTGAAATGTCACAGCAGCAAATACATTACAGTTACAGTGAGGTTTTTCAATAGGAGTGTGACACAATCCTTAAATAAATTTTAAGTAGTCATAACATCAACTAACCAGCACGTTTAAACAAAAAAACAAACAAACCCAAACCATTCTCAAGCTCATTCTGTGCACATTATGAACATGCTCTAAGTTGCATTCCAACTTTCTTTTTAAACCTTACAAGTTACCTTAATTGTCAAACTAAAAAGGAAAATTATGTTAAAGTTTAAATTATTTTATGCTCTTAGTATTCCATCTTATTTCATATTTAATAATTCTATAGCTACAGTAATTTCTCAGATTTCATAAGTGTACACTTTGTAAACACCAATTTCTTTCTAAACCAACAACAAAATCTTTTAAAATGATAAAAAAATGCAGTTTATGCCTGCTAAACACACATTTTTGTAATGAAATGTTTCTCTTACTTGTATTGGATATTTAAATAACGAACTTCTTTTCTTTCACAGAATGTACTATACCCTACTAATACTTCACAAATCCACTTCCTTATAAGGAACTAGCCTTTTTCTTTTATAATCCCTTGCTGTATATAATCTGAGTTACTTACAATTTATTGCAAGTATTCTGTGAACTATAAAAGTCTGCTAACCCTTGGTTGTGTATTTTCATAAGATGGATAATTGAATGGGTAAAGTGGTTCTTCACCAATTAAAAATTATGCTTCACATGACAAATACTCGTTTTCCCAAAACATCTTTATGCTAGTGACTACTAAATAAAACCTGAATCTTTTCACCTATTTATACAAGGATTATATTAAATACACACTATCAGAATTAAGTGAGCAACTCTATAATTCTGTCCACAGTGAAAACCCTGAATAAAACTATTTTTCAAAAGGCATGTATGTGGTTTTTGAACTGTATAATTTCATGTCTTCTGTCAGAGTGAGCATATGTATTTCTCACATAGTGTGTGTATACAGACATACATACACACACACAAAACAATTCGCTAACAATTATTCTACACAGGCTTGCTACTATTTTTGCAGCTGCCAGTCCCTGAATCTGTCATATTAAATAAGCCAGTATCTGGTAATCGGAGTTTCTTCTTCGGTGGAGTCTTCAATGTTCCAGATCTTTCTTTTACTTTATATTCTAAAGTGCTGTGAGGTACCCCATAAATTCCTTGTGCTTTGGAAACACTCATTTTCCCACTCATTACCATTGCAATTGCTTCTTCCATTATTTCGTGGTCATACTGCCGATAGCGGCCACGTTTTTTCCTTGGTTGCTTATTATCTTTACGATCCAAACTATCTTCTGTATTTTCTGAGGTTCCATCTACTGTCCCATTCTTAGCATTAAGACACAAAGGAGAGAGGTCCCCATGCAGAAAGTAGGAGTCAACACTTGAGTGAGTTACAGGTCCAGAACATTCAATTTTGTTCTGTTTAGGGAGGATATTTTTCAATTTTTGAAGAGCTGATCCTTCTAAGACTGAGGAGGTTTTAGAAACGTGGTACATAACATCCAGAAGACCAGCAGTATCAGACTGTGGTTTGGACACAGAACTTATTCTTAGCTGAGGAATTTTTAATTGTACAGTAGGACTTGAAGTTTCATATTGTAGATTTTCACTTTTTTCTTTAAACTGAGTGACCATTCTCTGTAGAGTTAACTGGTGGAGGTAACTGGAAGCTGTTGGGAATTTTAATTCTGAGGTTTCAAGTAGACTGAGTTTACTTTTTTCTGTGCGCTCTGCTTGAGCTCTTGCCCACAAGGCTACTTTTTGTAGGACTGCACAAGTTTCTTTACTGTCTTTAAATGAATAACTATCATTGAAATCTCGAGTTTTATTTTTAAAAGGTGCAGGCTTTCCTGCTGGTAAGGCTTCTAAGTGGAGAAGTAAAGTTTTTTGAGGTATGCCATAAAGTATGCCTGCTTTATTTATGTCCAGTGCTCCAGACTGAATGTCTTTCAAAGCTTTTGAGAGCAAACCATCTGCAAACTCAGCACTTCTTTCCACATAGTCCTCTCTGTTTCTGTGTAGTCTCCTGGATGGATGGAATGAAACGATGGTAAACTGATGTATGAGAGACTCTCACACAGCTATGGAAGGGAAGGGTCCACTCCTTTATTATACTCCTTGCTTCGGTAACATCACTGCTTCTGATACTTTTTAGCCTTTGAGATGTGGTAGTTAAATGATTATCCTAGCAAAATGTTACAGTTCTGGTAGGACAGTGTGTCAAAAATCATACCGTGGCTTCTACAGCAGCCCTTCCAAGAACTTTATATCCTAGCTCAGTATTTGGTAATAGTCTCATGTGCTTGCTATATTCCCTTGTTCACATGCGTGCAGAGCAACACTGTTATAATTTTAATTATACAATTAACGTTCCGTTAAATACCCAAATCCTGAAGGAGTTTTTGTTAGTAGAAACGTGACGTTACCGCTAAACAAGTAATAAAAGAGTCAACCCCCTCATAGAAAATTTGCAGCAATAAGTACATAACTACACACAAACATCCCAGACTTACACAAAACTAGGCTTTCTACAACAAGAAGATAAAGTGCTGTAGTTAACAATCAAGTCCATTTCTCGCAAAATAAGACACAATTTTAAAAACTTCTACTCACTATTTACAACTCACTAATTACAAAGTCATATTCATTTTCAAATTTTTCATATCAGCAAATTAATAAAATGCACTTTTACATCATTCAACAAATGCTGCTACTGTAGTCCTGTTTGTAATAAGTTATTTGGTAAGACGTACAGGTGACAAAAAGGGTCCTGCTATGGCTAGTGGATGGGAGGATGCCAAGATCATAAAATCCAACAAAACAATGCAATTCACTAATTTAGTGGTAGCTTTCAGCAGATGCAATAACATTTTACTTGCTGAATAAAGAAATTTAACCATTTGCCACCACACACCATAGTCAGAGCCATGATGCAAGTGTAAGTATGATGATTAAGAGCTCTCTCTCACACGCTTGCTCTCTCTCTATTAAGGAATATTATAGATAATAGTCATTTAACTCGTTCATGTTAGTTGAAGAAGATTTTACATCTAATTATTAACATGGTCATTTTTGTCCAAAATTGAAGTTTCCTAAATAAATTCTAAAAGAATTATTTGCATTTTCTCTACTATTCTCTTACTTTTAATGTATTATGTAATCAATTTTCAGGTAATTTTTAGTAACATGAACTAAAGTTTGGTGATTGTTCTGATAACTTTTCTTTAAACAGAAAAAAAGGAAAAAGACAAATGAAACATATGATATATACATAGACACACACTTATGAGTGACAAAAATTCTTTTGAAAGCAAAATAGGAACCACATGTGTGTGTCAGTATATACAGGTATGTTATGAACATAAAACCTGGCCAGAGAAGAGAAACCTGGATTGTCTTTTTGATAAGCCAAAGAGAGTCCTAAATGTTGCTTACCCAGACACTGAGTTTTCAGAACACAATGGATCATATTTTGGTTCTTCCAACCTTGCGCTTTTCTTTGTCGAGAGATCTAGCACTCCATCCCCTGCAAAGAACGAGTAGTGATGATAACAGCGGTTTTAAGGAATATCTCAGAGATTTTGTCAGCTATGGCACAATTTTCAAGCAGCTACTTTATCTTGTAAAATTTCTGACACCTTATTCCATTAACAGTATCAGCCATCAGAAGCTGATTTTGTGTATTTGGTTTGTAACCAAACTTCTTTAAAATTGAGAAAAAAAAAGAAGTAAACCCATTCAGAAATAATAAAATTTAAAAGAACCTGTATTAAACAAACACGACTGCTTTCCTAAAAACCATGTATGTATCTATACTGCACTGTTTACTTTCAGGGCAACCAAAACAATGCACTTGATATTACAATTATTATTCATATTTACATACTGTAAACAAACACAGAATTCTGATGCTGAAGTTAAACTTGACATAACAAAATCCTAGGCTTACAGGATAATTCAAGCTAATAAAGATCTCAGGAGGCCTCCAGACCAACCTCCTGCTCAGAGCAGGGTCAGCAATGACACCAGACCAGGTAACTGGATGAGCAGGTACCAGTAACTGGGAAAAGAGCTTGAGCCCAATAGAGTTCTAACACTTTAACTATAGATATTCCTCCTGCTGCCTCCACATATGTGCAATAATGAAATTAGAAAAATTAAAGACCTAAACTGGGGTGGGAGTCAGCTCTGTTAAGTCACTGGTAAATGCTAAATTCAAGATTTATACTTGACTGTGAAAGTTTATGAAGTATTGAAATAGAAAAACATACTTTTTAAAAATCAGTATTTAAAAACATTAGCAGTTGAAATACTACTTTTAATTTTTTTTTATTTAAAAAAATCAATGACATTTAAATTATAATTAAATCCCCTAAATATATTTAATTTCATACCTTTCTTCCTTGGTTCTCTGTTTCAAACTTGGGCTGTTTTGTGTGCCTGAGCTCTGCGAATTCAATTTTGAGTTTCAACATGTAGCTCAACATTCAACTCTATAATCACCCTTATACTACCCCTTATTGCATTTACAGTGACATTTTCATGTTACTGCCTGTTATTTCTAAAACATCAATCATCAATTGTATATATTTTCCCACAGCCTCAGATGCAGACAATGAAGCACTAGCTGAAACATCCGAATGCCAATAGTCAAATAAGAAAATTGTTTGGGTAGCTCTCCTTTATACCAATAATGTAAAGAAATAGAATTCTGGGTAATAATCAAATCCAGATATTTGTTTTGGACTGCTTTTTGACTGTTCTTCCACAACTATTTTGTACTCTTTGAAGGAGGTTAAAGAGAGAAAAAGTAACATCATAACTCAGCATTAGGGGACAAATATATATAAATATGCCACTTGTCAAAGGTGCTCCTTTTCGCCTGAACACATTCCTTTCAGTCTTTCCTAAGAAAGCTAAAGGAAGGACTAATGCTAATCAGCCTTCCTGATGCATTGATATTACAGAAGAAAAAGCCAATTTAAAAACACTACAGAAACATTCTACATGGACTTTTTGGCCTACCCAGGAATACCCAAGCTCAACCCAAAGTCCCTGAGTCCTGTGCAACAGACAGATTTCATCTGTTGTGTTCCGTCAGTCATACAAAGCATGTCTCCCTTTTTAAGTGCTTGTGTGTTCTCTTTCACAACAGTTTCTCCATCTTCAGTTGATACACACAGGCATTATGACAAAAAAAATTAGAAGACATCACTGGAAAAAAAACTACTTCAAATCTGACAACATACCAGCAATAAAGAGCCAATCATCTCTCTACCAATTTACAAAAGGAAAAAAAAAAGGCAAAGAAAAGCAAAGCAAATCCTAAAGATTTTTAGGAAAAGGAAAAGCCCCAACAAACAAGCAAAATCCAAAGGTTCTTGTAAGATTCCATAATTAAAATAATTTTCATTCCCAGTCTTTCAGAAATGGCTTTGACAACACAAGGCTAGTAATCAGTCAAAAAATTACTAAAAAGAACACAGTAGTGAAAATTTAGGCTCCTAAAACAAAAAACTAGATACATTTTGGGCCTCTAAAGGGTAAGCAGAACTGAAGTAATTTAAGGTTCAAGACAGCTGGTTTTCCAACACAGCAAATGCAAATTCATAAGTACATGACACCTCCCTGAAGACATTGCTTTATGGGAAGATGATACTCAGTAAAAAGAATCACGCAACAAATCTGATATACATACAAAATACCAGATAAAGTCAGTGCACTACAGATTTTTATTCAGTACTTTCACTTGAATTAAAAAAACAAATACAAACCAATCAACCAAAAAAACCCACAAAAAACCCAAACATACCAACAAAAAGCAGCCCTCACAAAAACCCACCTCAATCTGGTAGGAAAATGAGAGCATTTGCTGTAAAGCTCTAAGACGTAGTGAAATCCTACCTAATGAAATGAATGTATGTATATATACATAACCAAGGTGTTTACTTTGGTACATTAGGTACAGGACTAAAAAGTTTTCAAAGAGGCATCCTATAGGTGGACTATGAACCTTGGAAGCTTGTTACTTGCAAGGTAGGAGTAGTCTTCTCTAAATTGAGCCAGAACTTTCTATTATTTCTTACTAATCAGTCAAAACAGGTATTATAGCAAGAGTTCTGGACAGGAACTGAATTATACCAGGAACAGAAAAACCACTCTGTAAAGCTGGTTTTAATAAAAGACATGAAATTACTTCCACTCTTTAGGTGAAGCCATGACTACTAAGAAGAGAGTCTTCATAAACAATAGCATATAACACTGGATAATGCAGAAAAATATATTAGATTTTTTCAGGTTTGCTACTCACAGTCTTCTAATGCAGCTATTTCTATGCAAATTAAATTATTCTGATCTTCAAAGAGATGGTTCAACCTCTGGCTTTTGCTTCTCCGCACAAGATCATCAGGAGCAGCAATACCAAGATGAAACTAAGTGTGATCAAAGTTCATCTTCAAAATAATCAGGACCACAATCACTTGAAACTTCTCCAGACTAGTGACGTTAGGGAAACCATGAGGGGAAGAGGAAGCAACAGAAACCAGGTCAGCCTTGAGTTCCTACAATTGGTATTTCTACATTGATTTCTAAACTTCCAAGTCTTTTTCTGCATTTCAGGAAACTTCTCATTAGCTACTATGAACTGTCTTATTAGATCAGATAACCTACTCTAGTCAGTCCTCAGCCTCCAGGGATGGGAAGCACTCCACTCCCAGTATGGAAGAGCACAGCAGCCTGGCTTACTAACTGCAGCTCTTTGCTCTCCTAGTAGCTGCTATCATTGGCTTAGGGATCTCAAGAGATTTATCCCTGCCTACTCTAACTTTAGTTTCTGGCCTTGATTCTGTTAGCTGTGAACTTGTCTAAGGCCCTTTGTCAATCCAGTGATCGCTGACCTCTTGTCACAGCGGCTCTAGATGTTTAAAAACTGTTGAGCAAAACCCACCCACATTACCTGTTTCTTCCTCTAAGAATTTTCAGTGAGCCCTACCTAGTTCTAATATAGTTGAGATTCAGTAAATCACAACTCTCCCTTTACCTTATCCATCCACAGGATAAGGGGGTTTGGAGCAACAAAACACCAGTCTTGCCTTCAGTATTTCTTCTGAAGGTGCCTTGCCTTTTGCTGGCTATTCTCTCTGCTGCTGAACACAGAGAGAGTTTTCAGGAAACTGTCAGTAAGAACACCAAAGCCTTTTATTAGTTCTTAACTACCAATTTCAGTAACTCCTTTTGACTTGAAGTGCTATTTTGTAACATGAAAAAATGCCAGATGAAAAGCACATGGCCCTATACTGGGCGATCATGGCACAGCCCTGGCAGTATCTGTGAGGACAGGCCAGGGGCTGCCCTGTGCTGGCTCCCACAGACCCACTGCAGGGCACAGCTGAGGCCAGCAGCCACTTGGGCAGAAGCTCTGGAAAACTGTATTTAAGAAAGGGGAAAAAGTGCCAGATGGACAGAGAAAATGGGAACAAAAAGAACGAGAAAATGGCAAAGGCAAGCCCAGCGGCAGAGAGAAACCATTAGGTACAGACTGTGGACAGCCCACACCCGGTCCCCTCGCACTACAGGGGTGGTGATGGTCACAAGAGAACCTGGAGTGAAGCTGAGACTGGGAAACGGGGGAGGAAAGGCAGTGTTTTAATGAATCTTTTTGTTTTCACTACCTGAATTAATAATGAAAATATTTATATTAACAAGCAATAACTTGAATTATTTTTCCCAAGTTAAGTCTGTTTAGCCCATGATGGCAAGTGGTGGTAAGCAACGACCATGTCCTTATCTCAACTCATAAGCTCTCCTTTCTGTTCTTCCCATTTCCTCCCCTGTGCTATTGTGAGAGAAGTAAGCAAGCAAGCATCTGACAAGAAGCTTGGCTGTTAGTCACCATGACAGTCAGGGAAGAAAAACACCTACTCCCTTCAAAAATGTAGCTTTTTAGGGTGACTTTCTCATGTGAAAGTATTAAACTGTTTCTTGAATATATTTACAGGTCATACAATTTATCTTTTGAAACATAGCATGAGTATCTTCAAAATGCATAGTATTCTCACCAGTACATATAGTAAAAACAGGATCTTAAGAAAAAGAAATTTATTTTCAGTAAAGTTTGGAATTCTTTCAATACACTGCCAGCTATTTTTGATGTCTTCCAGTCTATGATGGCTCAATGGAACAAGGGAATTATGAAAATTTTCTTGCATATTTTGGCTATGCTTACACACTATCATTGATTCCAGAAGATCCAGAAACAAGAATAAGCTTGTGCAGCTAAAGCAGCGTATTTGTACTGCTTCTACTTCTGACTCTTAGAGTCACTTTGCTTAGAAGTTTGAGAGCTATCAATTCTCCTGTATCTACCAAGGGAAAGACGCCTCTGCATCAAAGTTAGCTGCTGCTAGGAACATTCCTGAAAGTGCTCAGCACTGTGACCGCACGAGGAAATAAGTTGCTGCAGGATATTCCAAGCCTGTTCCTTACTCACCATTTCATTCTGCAAGGATGCTGCTTCTTCATTGGCTTAGTTTGGAGAAAAAGCAATATTGCAAAAGCACACAGTAACACCCCACTTTTGTTAGATGCAGTGCACGGGAAACAGGTTTTGTTTCGCTATACAGAGTATTTCTTTGCAAGGTCTGGACAGTCTTAAGAGATCCATGGATTAGAAAAAGGAGCAAGATACAGGTATTTTTGTAGACAGTTGCTGCTAATTGACTGACAGGGAAATGATTGCCTGGTTGGTCACCAGAAAGACACATGGGAATTAAAGCATCCTGCTAAATTACCACACTTCCACATGCAGAGGGAAATAGAACATGCTCTGGGACTCCACCACCAGTCAGGTGTCAGCTGGGCATACCTGGATGCCAGTGCTTAAACACTCACACTCAGTACTAAAGGCTTCAGTTCCAGAGGTGCAATGGGGTGACCTTGGCCAGCAGCTAGACTCCAGCTCAGCCCCTCTACCACTCCCTGTCCTCAATGCAGGGCAGGGAGAAATAAGATGAAGATCATCAAGATAAATACAGGGAAATCATTTGTCAATTACCATTACAGGCAAAACAGACTAGGGGAAAATGAATTTATTGCAAATTAAAAAAGATTTGGATAATGAGAAAAAGATAAAAATTAAAGTGTTTCCCTACCCCTACCTTTTCCTAGGCTCTCAACTTCACTCCCAACTTGTCTATTTTCCCCCATCCCCAGGTGGCATAGGCAAAATTGAGAACAGGGGCTAAAGTCAGTACTTTAGTACTTTTAATTCTTCTCTCCAGCTCCTTCTTGCCAGGTCACAGATCCTTCAGGGAACACCCAGATTTTCCAATGTGGGGTCTTCCACAGGCTGCAGTGTGAATGAGTATCTGCTCCATAAGCTGCAGTGGAACACATGCTCCGCCACGGTCCTCTCCACGGGCTCCATGGAAATACTTACTCTGGTGCTTGGAGCACCTCCCTTTCTCCCTCCCTCACTTTGTTCACGGTGCTGTTTCTCACTCCTCTGCCTGTCCAGCATTTTTGCACTTTTTCAAACATGCTTTCACAGCAGCACCACAAGCCCAACTCACATGCTCCACTTCAGCCTGGTGTGGGTCTGTGGCTGAGCTGGCTGTGCCTCGCACAGGGAAGCCTCAACAGTTTCTCACAGATGCCACCCTACAGCCCTCCCCAGCTACTAAAACCTTGCCATGTAAGTCCAAAAATCAGGGATATCAGGTCTGGAAGTGTCAGACCTGAGGATTTTTTGGCTTCAGAGATAGCCGACACATACTGGAGGAAGGTAAGAAGCTTTCTTTAATAGAGAATTTCAGTGGCAAAATTTCTTTTCAGTGCTGAGCTAGCACTTAGCTTGGATCTGCTCAGTGAAAAAACAATTGCTTCTAGTGATCTGGAAAATAAAGTTTACTCCTTCCTCTCAAACCCAGGAATCACTCTCATAGTAAAGGAGCAAGATTGTCTGTTTTACTATTTAGATCTTTCATTTCAAAGATGACTACTGTAAATACAAAGCAGCTGCCTAAGCAGAAAGTGAACCTAAAGAATTTATACTTAGATCATTATCTGCTTAACAGGATTTGAATTAAAAACACTTCAGCTTTGAGGATCCATCAAAGCAATGTACAAATTTGAACTTCCTCCTCTGTTACTGCCACTTCATTCGGAAATTGTAACAGGAATTACAAATAGCAAATACTTAAGAGAGTTGCCAGACATTCAAAAAACATTACTAAGAACAGAACCATGGTACAGCTTTTACGAGCCTCCACACCAAAGAAGTATACTGTGTTAGACAGAGAATTATACATTTCAAAAAATAATCCAATTAAAAAACCTTCATGATTCTCTACTGTAAGCATATGACACTTCATTATAACCTAGCTTTCTTCATAAAAATACAGAACTGAGAGACAGGTGCAATAATAATACACAGGTCCTGACAAAAGCTAATTGAAATAACTTTTTAATGAATCTTTGCACATAGAACACAATGCAAATATAAAGAGCAGGCTGACATTTTTCATCTTGAACTTGTTTGTGTTGCTATCACCACAGTGAAAAGCTAAAATAGTTCAAAATTAATACGTTCATGGAAAACAGAAAGCACAATATAATTTCTCTGGTAGGTAGGATGTTCAAGCCACCCTTCTCCAAATACAGTCTTATTTCTCTATTATTTCTCATTTCAGCATCTCTAAATTCCACAGCAAGACTACTACCTTTAACATCTAAAAAGCACTCCAGCAAACATGGCAGTGTAGGTTCTGCAGTGTCCTTACATAGTTTAATGTGTAACTTGCACACTGTGTGCTGAGCAACTGTTTTAGACTTAGGTGTTTCACTGAAGGTGCACAATTCTAAGCTTGCTCTTTGGCCTTACTGTAAGAAAAAAATCCAATGATATAAAAAGATGATTTAAATAAATCAATTTCTCTATGTTTTATACTTTTTTTAGACAAAAGATAAATGGCTTTTCAGATAAGGGTGGCAGCATAACTTTCTTCCTGTCCACCTTCTGCCTTGCCTTTCATTCCTCAAAGATTTATTTGGGCTCACCAATGACTAGAACCTGCCTTTGGGGACTTTGTTCCACCACGAACATTTAAGGCTAGATATTTATAGTCAGCTGTTGAAGTAAGCAACAGGCTATAGTGCTGATATCAGGAAAGAACTTTTTATTGCCCTTGCAAAGGAAATGTGCCTCAACATGGCCAATCATAAACCTCTAAAATCTGTAATTCATCCATAGCAAAATTACATCCAAGCACAACAGGTATTTTCTCAGGATTTACACTGCACAAAGTATCTACTTAACTCTGGCATGAACTGGTTTCCACTGACCATACAGAATAAAACCAGGAATTCCAGTATTTCTTAATGCTTTTGCTGTCAAAGAGAAAGGATGCTTGAAATTTAACCTAGAATAGGTATATTTATCATGAGAAATCATCAGAGCTCCCTGCCCCCAAAGATAGCCAATTAAAGACTGCATCATTAGGTACACATATACAAAATCTGCTCTCATTCTGACAATGTATATGAAAATAAACAAACTAACAAAAAACCCAATCAAACCCCAAAAAACTTTGTTCTGGCTTCTTTCAACATTTTTAGTATGGTATGTGACATACAGGTCAGCTTTTCCCTTTGGTTTGCAGCATTACAGGATTAACACAGACCCTGGTATCTGTAAGAGACAAAAGCTGCTTTTGCCACTGCTTTCAGTTGCACATGACAGTCACAACCCTTCCCGAAAACTGCGCTAATCCAAATCTAGTTCAAAGTCCAAAGCACTCTTGTGATTATACTGTTATCAGTTTGGGACAGCAATATTCCTTGAGGCAAAGAAATTATTTCCTTTCTGTAAATGAAAGTAAGACTTTATTTTTCTAGCTTTACTCTCAGTTAAGAAAGCTGCACTGATCTCTAATGATTAAGGTATGAAGTATGGAAATTTCCTCCCAGATTAATCTTCTTTTCCCATCTTTCTAACCAGCCTGTATTTAAAGAATCAAAGTGTTCAAGAACTGACACAGACTGAGTGACATTTGCTCTCTTGAAATGTCTTTTTCTCTTTTCTCAGGCTTCTTGACAGCCATTTCTTCAACAAAATTTTGAATCACTGTTACCTGTGACAGCACAGGTGAAAGGTCTTAGATTCAGTATTCCAAAGCTGAGAAATTCCAATGCCACTTACTTAACACAGGCACTCAACAATTAGAATACTTATCTGCTAACATACAATATGGAAAATGTTTCTATTTGACATGGACATTTATTTTTTAAGGGAATAAGATGCCATAAAGTAAATAAATGACAGCAAAACACAGATTATCAGATACAGAAATTTACCTTGCTGAGTATTCTGTTCTTGAGTTCGATTCACAGTGAGGTCTAGAGGGCTATCCTGTTCTTCCTGAAGGGAGTTTTCCGTTTGGTTCATTTGGATACTTTTACACATCAGACTTGGTTCAAATGATGAACCATTTCTGTTCTCTTGAATTTTGCTACTTTTTGAAATGTACTCAATCGCAAACTGACGGATCATTTTTTTCATTAATTCCTGAGCAACTAGGGGAATGTTAGGATCACAGTTCTGAGGAAGATCTAGAAATAAAAAACACAGGCGACAGAAATATTAAGAACAAAACTTAACTACTTTGCTTATAATAAATACTTCCTATAAGCACACAAATGTATTAAATAAGTACATGTGTAATGAATATATTAATTCAGATGTCTAACAAGTTTTTTTAATGAGCTTTCCTAACTGGAAGTCACTTGAAAGAACATGTTTAGCACAGATCATTAATTTTTACCTTACGCCTTTATCATAGCATGCAAGTAAGAGTATGTGGCTGCATTACTTATGGGAGTCAAAATCTGTACTGTTGGCAAATAAGTTGAATTTTCATTTGCAGACTTCATTTTCAGTTTTTAAAGTAAAGAATTTTGAATACAAATCATACAAGTAAAATAAGACAAGGATTAATCCAGAAACAAGTTACTTTCAAAGAACAACTGCAACAAAAATAATTTTAAAGTGCAGTTCCATAGATTAGTTCTCTTCATAACATAGAACAGTTGGACTTTTGAGGAACTGATCTCAAAAAGAAAAAAGAAGCAAAACCAGATGTGTTTCACTCTCAGATTATAATCCCCATTGCAGGTTCAGGATTTAAATGTCAAAACTGATATGATGCTGCTTGAAATGTCCCATACAATTTGTAGATATACAAGCAATTGAATACAAACAAAGTTTTAAACTTTTATTGTAAAATCTTACAGGATTTTCAGGACATTTGCAAAGTGCTAACACTGAAAACACTTGGAAAAAAAGCTTTATTTCCTATTCTAAACTGAGTGTATCCTATTTTTGGTTTGTGTATGAAACATTTCAATGGAAAGAAATATCTCATTTTAGAAACAAACACACAAAAAGGATCAAACATGTGATAGACATGACTTTATTGTAATGTTATCTACCAGCTAGAAAAAAGTTAAACCTTTTACTAACAAGCATAACTGAAACTATAACTGTGAATCACCAAAAAGAATCCTAATAGAAGCAATAGAAAAAACAAAATATAAGTGTAACTTAGTATAAATAACAATGTAATTAAGAAAGTCAAGCTGTGCTGCTGCATTGATGACTGCAACACACCATTCCACAAGACAAGTACAATTGACCATAGCCAGAGATCTGTGTTTTTCCTTAAACTGGCAGTAGCAGTGGTACTTTGCTATCCCACTCTTCCTTCTTTCCTTCAACTATACACCCCTCATCTCACAAATATCTTTTTCAATATTTTAACCACTGCCCATCCTTGAGTTCATAGGTAATGAGTGAAACAGTTGTCAATCAAGAAGGGACAGGGACTTAAAGCAAGTGTGAAAGTGATAAAGAAGAATTAGCTTTTAGGTGAGCCCTGATTGCCTGGAGGAAATACCAAAGGACACCGTTCTGTAATTACTGGGATAATAAAGTTAACCTGAAACAGATAAAACAGATAATAAACTGAGTTTTGTTTTCATGGAAGTGAAAAAACTGAAAGGACTGGGTTGGGTAGATGTTTGCATGCAAAGTGCACATTTCCTAATAGGAAGTTTGGAGGATCACACCGCACATGTGCTGAAGCATTTTGTGCCAATGATGTTTTATCCATTTACTATTAAGAGAGTGACTGCCAGCACTGATCAAGGAACAATGCTCAAGTTTAGGATGAATGCACAGAAGATCTTTTGCTTGTTTGCTTCAGGTTTATTTAAAACATATTCCATTTCGAGAATTTATTTTCACCAACAGAGCATTGCAAGGAATTACAAACCTGTGCCTCTGAGATCTGCTGTCTACAGCACACCAGAGGGCAGCTGACTGACTGCTCAGATGCTCCCTGTCAAGACCTTTTGGTCGGCCTCTCTGAGTGTGTGATGAGGTACAGCAAAGCTTCAGCATTTGCAAGATATCTTGGCTTCAAGAGAACTTACCCAAGGCATGACAAAACAAGCCTGCTTATGGTTAAAGCTCTATCTTCCAACAATCTTGCAACCAGATCTCACCCAAGATACCTAAAATTGACAGGTGTCTCCTGAAGAGAGGTATGAGGTAAAATTCTAAATGATGGAGAATACCTACAAAGAGAAAGGTCTCTCCCCACCACATAACCTTCAGGCATAAGTATGCTCTGCTTACATTGCTATTTCCTGATTCCTAAATAATGAACCCAATAAATGTTCAACTTGAATTTACCATCCTAGAGACACATTTAGAAATAAAGAAAAAAAATTCAACAACAGATATTGGAGCAGTAAGGCAACAGGTGTAAAGTACTAATGTAGATGCAAAATACAAGAAAAGAACATGGAAAGTTAAGAGATGAAATTAAGTAACTGAATTATCTAGGAACAAAGTGTTTGCCTGACAGGGAAATGGTAGCTCTAGACAATGAAATCTACTGATCAACAGCTTAGCTTAAAAAACCAAAATACAGACTGCCTGTAATCAGAAACTCATACAAAATGAATTATGCAAACATTATCAAGACTGAATATGGGGTCTGGAATGACTCTGCTTGTATAGAGCAATTAATTTGTTGCATGCAAACACAAGAGAAACTTCTTGGACAACTTCTGTTTAACAGGTGATCATCAGTGCAAATGGGAGAGTTACTTTACATCCTGGTGTGATCTGTACCTTTAAGAAGCAAAAGACCAGAGAGTACAGGGGACCTACCAGTAGCTGGGAAACACAACAGCCTGGAACAGATTTCTCCTTATTAATCACCATCCCCTGCATCAATTATTACCAAACTGCAAGACAAAACTAATTCAGAACTGTCAAGTTTTCACTGCTGTTCTATTCCATTTTAGATTCTTCATGCTGGTAATAGCCAAGCATATATTGCTTATAGACACTTGCATAAGAAGTCAGATTTTCCTTTAGGTGCAAAGTCATCTTTTGATCTTGTTAGAATAATAAAGGTTTTTGGGGTTTTCTTTGTTCTTATAATATTTTCTTTAGTATTAGTTTGATTATTTTATAATAATTTTCAAATACTCCCTATGAAGAATAAATGCAGCAGAATTTCTCATACAATCAAGTGCTACACCTTGGCAGTTTACAGATCTTTAATTAATTTATCCTAAAAAGGTAATATGAGGGGGTGGTGTGTGTGTGTATCTCAGAGCATATACTCTGAAAGATGTCTCCCAGGGTGCATCTGAAGTACTCTTGCTGCTAAATGCATATTCCATCTACAGGGTTAGACTCAGGCAGTTTAAACTTATTTGTCATAAATGCAAATAGTGTTGCTATCACACAGACTGTGCTATAATGTAAATCATTAACTGGTAAATCATTGTGGAAGTACCTTGGGAGGTCTCCAGTACAACTGCTTGTTCAAAGTAGTCATCTATGAGGTCAAATCGAGCTTCTCTGGATTTTACCTAGTTAAGTAAGGAATAGTTCCATGGATGGGAGAGTCTACAACCTCTGGGTGGCACGTTCCACTGCTTGCCTGTCTTCATTTTTCCTTACATTAAAAAGAACCTCTCATTTCAAGTTGTTTGCAATCTGTCATTATCCTGCTATGCATCATCGTAAAGACTTTGACCCTGTCTTAAAATCAGAATATCCTGAGTTGAAAGGGACCCACAAGGATCATCAAAGTCCTGCTCCCAGCCCTGCACAGGACAGCTCCAAGAGTCACAGCACGTGCCTGAGATTGTTGTCCAAATGCTTCTTGGCTTCCTGCACTCTGTCAGGCTTGCTGTTGTGACCACTTCTCTGGGGACCCTGTTCCAGAGCCCAATCATCCTCTGAGCGAAGAATGTTTTCCTAATATCCAACCTAAACTTCCCCTGACACAGCTTTGGGACTGAGGTTGACCTCAGGTCTTGCCACTGGTCACCAGGGAAAAGAGATCAGTGCCTGGCCCTCCTCTTCTCCTCACGAGGAAGTTGTAGAATGCAATGAGGTCTCCCCTCAGTCTCCTCCAGGCTGAATAAGGCAAGTGACTTCAGCCACTCCTTGTATGGCTTCCCCTTTATAACCCTTCACCATCTTTGTTGCCCTCCTTTGGACACTCTCTAATAGTTTAATATTTTTCTTACATTGTGGCACCCAAAACTGCCCCCAGCACTCGAGGTGAGGCTGCCCCAGTGCAGAGCAGAGCGGGACAATCCCCTCCCTGGCCCGGCTGGTGATGCTGTGCCTGGTGCACCCCAGGACACACCTGGCCCTTCTGGTTGCCAGGGCACTGCTGACTCATACTTGACTTTCCACTGACCAGGACCCCCCAGGTCCCTTTCCATGGTGCTGTTCTCCAGCATCTCATTGCCCAGTCTGTTGCAGCTGAACATGGGAAGAACTTCACCCATCCTGTGATTCATAGTGGCTTTACACTGCACATGAGAAATTTGTAATTAGTCATATAAAGTTTTTAAACACAATGAAACATATTTTGGGGCAAGAAAGGTATTAGAACTCTGAACTTAGTATCACTATCAAATATTTCTTAATTATTATCAGCAGATGGCACCAGATGTACTTGGTATGACCTGAATAGGTTTTTTTCCTAAGATATTTTATTAGAAGTTGTGACTATAGCTACTTACAGTGTTTTAAATTTACATGCCTACATCTGTTTAAACTCCTATTTTTCACAGTTGATATAAAATACGAGGCAGCTACACTTAGTCCATGGATCATGTATGTACATATACACTACTTCAAAACCAGTAGAACAGTCTCTAAAGGTTTAGAATAAGTTAGCTCTAATGTTCCTCTAGTTTCTCTTAGATCACTGCAGATCTGATGCTATTAGGATAAAAGAAGGCTGAATTTGTATGATATAATCTGATATATTCTGCCTGTGATTATCAAGGTAACAGTTTTAATGCAAGAGAAGAGAGTAATAAACATCACGTAATTACAACTCATTGCAATGATTTGTTTTAATTCAAAGCTCACATTTAGGATTAATACTTCTTCAGTTTATGTGTTGCACCAGCTTGTAACTATTCTGCACACTAACACTGTGTGATCACTAGACTGCAACATCTGTGGTGACAGATTTGAATGACAATTAAGTGTTATACGTGTATTTGGCAGGACAATGAACATGGAGTTAAAAGCTCCCAAAATAGTGTTCCACAACAGTATTCCATTTATGGAAAACCAGTATTTTTTCATTAAGTCATCCTAATGACTTAATTTCTCTTCTGACACAATACCAAAAAGCAGGAAAAAGCAGCAGGGAATCACAATCCCCCTTGTACCTTACTATTCTCTTGTGTGAGTAGCAGGACTAAGAACACACAATTGCTTCTCAGTGTGTTTCAATTCACTCCATCTTTCCCCTTTTCACAAGAAGGCCACATTTTCTTTTAACAACCCCACCTCAACAGCCACCCAACTGTCCCAGCGACGTGTTTAGTTCTACTTGTAAAATTGCTCAGGTCACTATCAGATCACCAGCACATTAAAACTGGAATACAACTATTTATTCTGAGCTTTGTATCATGACTAGTTCAGTTAACTTGACTGATCAACAGAAGGAGTAAGAGCCAAGTTCACTCTTCTGTTCTCATAAACATTCCACCTTCCTCTACTCAGGCTGCAATTTTCACTACTCTGTATACAGTCATATTTCTAAGAATTCTCATAAATATAGTTGAAATGATCAAGAAATTCAGAGTCAGTGAAGACAGTAATACAGGCAGGTAGGTGGTCAACACAAAAAGTGTTTTACCTCCTTAAAGCAGCTGAAACCCCACTAAAGATTCTTTCCTGATGAACTTTAAGAGGGATAGCAAAGCTGTCTTAAGTTTATTGCACAAACTGTGTCAGAGCTCTCAGTGATTACAGAAAATCTTCCACATTTTGAAAAGACAAATTAGATTTCTTAAAATAACTAATAAAAAGAAACTGCAGGTTTTGGATGAAGTAGTGTGCGCAACTCAAAACTACACCTCAGAAAGTAACACTTTTCTTCAGTCTGAGATAATGTGTGCACAATTACATTGTCATAGGTTTGCTAAATTAAATATACATTGTCCAAGAAGCACAACCAGCTTGTGACAGCTACACAACTGAAAGAAAGCTACAAAAAGAACAGGAAAATTCAAAGTTAAATTCAGGTACATGGTATGGTGTAAGAAAGCCATACTATGAATGGAAATATTTTAGAACATGACAGACATATCTAAAAATAGTAAAGAGCTTTAAAAAGCTTACAGAAAAATGACTTTGGGATGAGAAATATGGCACTGAAGATACCTGACAGTGCACCCCAGAGAATCTGGAAAGATTCAAGTAATCTTAAATATTCTCCCTATAATTATGTGCCTCAGTTCCTTAGCTTCTACAAGAGCTTCTCATGTGTCAGTCGTCTCTTGGTGGATCAGATAGAACCTGATTCAGAACTGGTTTTCTTTGGTTTTGTTTAAAGAGGTCACATTAATATTGTATGGGAAAATGAGCTTCTAAGAACAAACAATGTGGACTACCAGAAATACAGAAAATTAATAGTCCATGAACAAAATGTCTGATCAAGCTTTTAAACAACTGTGGTTCTGCTATATAACAATGATCACATGCCACATTCTATAAGATTCATAGTAAAAAGAGACTTAATATGTATTTTTTAAAGCACACAGTGTTTTCCCTTAACAGAACAGTTGAACTCCAGCATTATTTAAGTGGAAAAGTAGTACAGTTTACTCTGCTTACACCACCAAAAGGTAAAAAGAGAGATGTCATACTTGGGAAGAAAGCATCTGGCTTTCAGATACATTGTTTAATGGCAACAATCAATGTTTGATGACAAGAGGTACTCTGGGTTTGCTGAGGTGTCTGCTGAGCACAGGACTTTCCCACAGACAACTGACTACCAAACTGGTCTTTCACTAACACACAGTGAAGTTGGGTTCCTAATGGGAAGACTGTTATTTACAGGATCTCAAGAGTTTACCCATTTTGTCAGGAGTTCTATCATCTTTTGTCCCAGGTTCTACAAGCTGTCATACATTAATGTCTGAAGGTTGTATGCTCCAGACAACAATGTATCATGGCTGCATGTTTTGAGATCTTCTGAACTACTTTCCTGATTTCCCCAAACCTACAACCAAATCCCCTCAAACTAGTCTGCAAATTAAAAAAGCCATATATTAATTTGTTCAAAATAAAAGGTTAATGGAACCAACAAATGAACTCTTTAATTTGCTCACTAGTCTTAGAAGTTGTTCATGGGGGCCTAAATGACCTAAAATAGTAAGAGAGTAGATCATCTTGAGGAGTTTGCAATCTAAACAGGTGTTACTCCATTTTAAAGACAGCCAGCCAAGAATTCTACATTTTTCTGACAATGAAAGAATATCTGTTTAGGACCAGGTATAAGAACAATTCCTTAGCTAAACTAAGGAAATTACTGGACACTTTTTTTCTATTTCTTTCCTCCTAAGTTGGTACTTGAACTCAAAAACCTACAAAAATTCAGAAAGAAGATTTGGAATTTGTTTAGTAAAACTCTTCCTCTTCCTCCTAAAATCCAAACCAGTTACTTGAATACCTCATAAATTGGTTTCACGTGCCCTTTACAATATTTTTCCTTTTCACTTCCTGTAATTTGAACAACTTTAAAGACTTTGCTAAAACCTGAACTGAGGCAATAATCTTAGTAAATTCTAATCCAAGAATACAGAAGTACTTCAGAGACTCACAAGACCAACTGGAAGTTTTGTTTTTCAACAGACAAAACCTCTTTAACCTCGCATGACTGATCTGGCAGATCAAACCCAAAGAAGATGCTAAAAGCCAAATGTTCTTTGTGAAAAACTTCCCTTAAAAGTCATTCACTCCGCTAAGGTGAGGTCATGCCAAGTTTCACTTCTCCCATGACAGAAGTTCCTCTCAAGGAGTATCAAAGGAGATCATCTGCAGCAGGAGCAAAAAGCAGGTGAACACTGAGAAACATTGTGCACATCAAGAGCAAGAAGAGATCTGAAAAAGTAGAAATTTGAAGGAATTAAAATACCTGCCTAGGGAGATGCCAAACAACTGGGCCTGTGATGAAAATACGATACGATTTTAAGAAGTAACAACGTGCCAACTTCATTGGACATATTATTTCAAATGGAAAATAGCTGGTTTGAAAGAAAGTCAAGAGTCCAAAGGATGAATTCAAAATGTTGTTGCACTCCATTTCAAGTTCTTTAAAATGCAAAAAAAGAAAAATATAGACTGAGTAGACACGAAGTCTGTACAGAAAAAGGTTCTACACACCCCAGGTTCAAGGGCATAATAATAATCTCTCCTGCTACAGCAATGTAAAAAGGAAAAAACTAACTCTGTTTTTTTCTCCCATCAGTGTGAAGGAAGAGAATGTGCTTGACTCTAACTCTGTTAAAAGCAAGACAGACCTGTCACCCTGGCCATACTCAGCCATTCTGACATCCACATACACCTACTAAACCCAAGCAAAACCTGTGAAAATTACAGTTACTGCATTCACAGTAACTTCATTCACATTTCTTCATTCACGTGAATTTAAGGAATGTGTATTGCTGCTGCTGTTGACAGTGAGCAACCAAGTAACTTTGATGAACTAAGCTGACTTGTCACTCACTCCTGTACTGCTATATCTTGCTGAATGTCAAAGAACAGGAACAGTCAAAGAATTAATGAGCTACTAAATACTGTATTTTGACAAGAAGTTTTAACCTCCAACTTGGATGTATTTGAAGGAGCAGCTTTCATGCAAGAAAATCCCAAATTCTATTATTTTGCAGTCTGCAAAACACATTCTCTCACCTAAAATGTTTTTCCTGTTGAAAGCCAGAAGTGAGAATTTAGGAACAGAAAATGTTTAAATGCTTAAAATTCCAGAGAATGACACCTGAGCTTGGCATGAAAATAAAGTAGCAGCTCATGGTAAAAAGAAAAATCCAATACAATTTATGAACAGGGATTCAAAAGAATGACACATAATGCAACAAGACAGAGAGGAATGGCAAGTAGGAAGAGTAATACTTCATTTGGTGATTCAAGGAAGAAAAAGATTAAGGAAAACCAAAGGAATAAAAAAGAGAAATAGCAGAAACATCTATTTCAGTAGATAAAAAATACTTAAGAATCAAAATTAACCCTGAATAATTTGATTATTCTAGATTTTTTGTCATATTTCATAATATAAAAGACATGCTTCTATTACCTTTCTTTCGAAAGAGTGCATTTAGATAGTTTTCTGCTTGGCATTCAATCTTATCAGTGTTGGACTGGCCCTGAGATGACAGTTCCTCTGTAGGCGTTGACTGTGAAGAACCGAAAACTGATGCACGATCCTAGAAAACATGATCATAACATCTTTCAGAAGTTAGTCTGCTGGTAGTAAAATGTACAATTAAACTACTGGGCTGTTGAATGGAATAGAATCACTCAAATCAAACTACCTTGAGCCAAAATGCAGAATTAACTTATTTGCAAAATTCAATTCTCTGAATCTTACTTTCATACCAAAAAATGAGTGTTGGCAAGTAATGCTTAATATAGTGCTCATACTTACACTGGCTGTTTCTTTGTGTAAATTACAAAAGGAACATTTCTCATCCATAGACCAGTCAGTTAGCTCTTCTGGCTCACAGTCTTAAAGGAAGAAAAGAAAGCTAGATGTTTTAAACAAGCAAAAATGAATTTTGAGAACAAAATACACATCCTAAAATTCTCTTAAATAAATTCCATCAATAATATCATACGTATTTTATGGTGCAATGCATTCAGTCATTCAGTTCTTCAGATATTTGCAAATTCTTGTCTGGCTTGTACAGCTCAACTTATAAATAGCAGAGAGTGCCTTTCTTAAAAGGAAAGGTAAACTCACATAATTCAATTGATTATCTGTCATAATTACTGGAGGCATCTGAATACTGCAAAGAAAGCTCTGAATTGCAGACATCATTCTTTTTAACTGAAGTGTGCAAACTTGTAGTAAACTAGCTAAGAATTAGGATATGGACTCCTCGCCATGTGAGCTACATGCATTGTATTTAAAATATTTCAATTGATTTCATACCATCACTATAGGTAAATCCAAGCCTTATACTCACTTGTAGCACTTGATTTACCTAGAAAAGTATCTTTATATGTTTTATCAGAAAATGTACTTTGGTCTAGAGGGAATGCAGGACTTAAATTTATATGGCCTATATCAAGTCCAGTGTTCTACTGAATGGAGACACATCATCTACTTTCTTTAAACAAACTACTAAGCTCCATTCTAATAATTAAGAGTTTTCAACCAATACCCTTCTCTTCACAAACACCAGTTACTTGAAAACTTTTTCCATACCAACTATGCTAATAGTTAAAATTAAGCTTCTAATTTCTTGTTTAAGCAAGTTTTAATTGCACATATTCCAGTCTGCTTTTGTGGCAACATTTGTACCCATGAAGAGTAACTGTTTAGGTATTTAGCACCTTGATGCATTTACAGAGACTATCATTATCCCCTTTACACTTCATTTTGTGGGCAATCTAGTGCACCTGGTTTTCCTCATGAGATCCATCTCTTCAGCACAAGTCTCACTTGAACACCGTTTCCTGAACACGGGGACCAAGATCTCAAGGTGATGTCTTTTACCTTTACACCAAACTTCCTCACACTGCAGGCAGTACTTTTCCTATAGTATCCTAGTTATGCAGCAGTCTTTATCACAGCTGCAGTGTTTTGGCAGGTGAATACAAACACGATTAACTACAACACCAAGGGCTTCTCCATCCTGTTCATTTTTAGTTCATGTGCTTACAACCTAAACAATTTTTTCACCTCCCATTATTAATTACCAGGTATGTTTCCTCTTTTTCTCCATAATACTAAATTACAATTGTAGCTCTGTTTAGGGAGGTTCTTGAGACTATCTGCTTTCAATAGCACATAGTGGTAGCCTGATCTTAGCTGGTTGCCAATCCCCCAACCCAGGGATGCTCTCACTCCCCCTCCTCAGTAGGGCAGGGGTGAGGAAATAAGATGGTAGGGGAGAAAATAAGGGGGAGAAACTTGTGGGTCAAGATAAAGATAGGGAGATCACTTACCAATTACTGTCACAGGGAAGTCAGACTCAACTTGGGGAAAATCAATTTCATTTATAGTCAATAAAAACAGATTTGCATAATAAGAAAGGGAAAACACCTTCTTCCCAGGCTTCAGCTTCATTCTGAAGTTTCACTTCAGCTTCATTCCTGACTCTCCTACCTTCTCCACCACCCCAAACAGTGCAAGGAGGATGGGAAACGGGCTGCCCTCAATTCCTAACAGTTCCTCTCTGCCACTTCCTTCTCCTTTTTCCCTGGCTCCAGCTTGGGGTCCTTCCCATGGGCTACAGGCCTTCACAAACTGCTCCAGTGTTCTTCCCAGAACTGCAGCTCTTCATGAACTGCTCTAGTATGTGTCTCTTCCAAAGGGCACAGTCCAGTCCTTCAGGAAAAGACCACTCCCCAGAGCCACAGTTCCTGCCAGCAAACCTGCTCCTGCATGGGCCCCTCTCTCTAGGCTGCAATTCCTGACAGAGGCCTGCTCCAGCATGGGATCTCCAGGGGCTGTAGCTTCCTTCAGGGCATCTCCACCTGCTTCAGTGGGTCCTCCATGGCCTGCAGTGTGGATATCTGTCCTGAAATGCTCCTCCATGGGCTGCAGGCTCTACGTGCCTCACCATGGTCCTCTCCATGGGCTGCAGGGGAATCTCTGCTCCAGTGACTGGAGCACCTCTCCCCTCTTCCTTCTCTGACCTTGCTGTCTGCAGGGTTGTTTCCCAGTGCCCACTGTCCTGCACCTTCCTCCCACAACTGCTGAGCTTTTACTTCTTCTCAAAGATATTATTAAAAAAGCAAAATTAGAATGACTCTGTAAAATAAACATTCTTCTGTTGAGCACAAACATAATGTAAGTAACTCCATATTATTACTTAAATCTAGTTTGCTCAGCTCTAAAATACTAATTTAGAATAGAATTCTGTATTAATGTGTTATATGCTTTCAGGGATGCAAAACAGCAGTTTTTACAGGTTGGACAGCTGATGATCACAAACAGACGTGGTATTTTTCTTGGTTGGACAGTAGCAAGAGATAATGAGTCATTTTTGCTGAATTAATCTAACTGTCCCAGCCTGTTAGAGCTATTCCTTTAAGATGTCCATAGCATAAAAACAACACTATTCCTTCATAACAAGTTCACTGTTTTCCTTGCAACCATGAAAAATTTATTAATGAACCTTGTGATTCTACACCTAACTCTAAGACAGGTTTTATACTTTCAGAGAAATTCTTCTGCCTTGGAATCCTGAATTTCCACTGGTAAAAGTCAAACTAGAGAGCAATCCTTGTGTATTGCCAAAAAAGCAAACCTTGGGAAACATCAGCTCTACAAAACACTAAACCCTTTATTCAAAGTAGTATAAATCATATATAACATATTAAGTCTGCCAGTGAGCTAAGCAAAACTGACATCAGATAGCAGATATATACAAGATACATCACATGCCAGACAGCCAACAGTGTCAGGTCACCACCACAGGAAACATCCTGAGATCACTGTTAAGTTTTTAACTACAGATAGGCAGCCATATTCTCAGAAAAATCCGAGGCACAGACTCTGATTTAAGCAGAACAAACTTTCCTCGGCTGCACTGAATTTAGGATGATGATCATCTTCCCTCCCCATTTTATCTTGCTTGGGGTCAGATAATGGAAGATTTGCAGACAACCTATAGTGCTTGCCTGCCCATGAGAAAAAGTTACTAAGACTGTGCAAACAGCATTTTAATACTAAACACAGTACAGATTACTACTTGAAACCAAAACCATCCAGTACAAAGCTGTTATAATCTTATTCCCATTTATTAAGAATAAAATGGTGAACTTTGACAAAGAAGAATCCTTTTTAATTTCTTAAGAGATTCAAATTTTTGTTTCCCCAAACCACTTTTCCCAAGAAGTAATATTGAAGTAAATTAATTCAGACATCTGTAGTACTGAAGAGATTCCATGGTCACATCTTAAAATATGAAATAATCGTCTAGTAAATCTAATCACAAAATAGCTTTAAAAATTCAACCCTTAATTTCCAGTATTTTCTGATTATAATAACATCCCAAAATATTTTCCAGCTATTTGTGACAATTTTGAACATGTCACCCCCCTTTCTTTTTATACAGCACTACTGCTTCCTAGTAAGTACATTAAAAAAGCTGAAGTTTTTATCATGTCCTTGATATTTTAAATTTCATAAAAACTCCAATTCTATTAGATTTGTGCTTCTAATATAATTTTTCACTACTCTAAATACCGCAAAACAACATAAGGAAAACTACAACCTTTCATCCTGTATAAAGAGAATTTTTTCCTGGCAGAGAAAGAACAATGAGAGCTGCTTTTCTCCAACAAGACAGCTTCTCCTCAAGGGTTAAGAGAAAAGAACCCCAGCACTTTATCCCCCAAAGAATAAAGTACACACATGCCACCTGATTAGAGGAAAAGCTTTCTAACAGTTTAGCTAACTATCCATAAGTAGAATGTAAAGAATAACAATTTATATGTGAATCTACTTAGCTGAAAATGGGTATAAGGAAAGCATTAGAAAGTCCCAAAGATTCAATGACATAAGGAGCCTCAGTTCAGAGCATGAACCAAGGTCAAATGCCAAAATATAGAACCTGACACCTTTGCAACCAGAAGCTGCAGAATCCAAGCAGTCAGGAAAACAAACCGGTGCAGAATAATGGTGACAAGAACCATTTAAGCAAGTCCAAGGTAAATCCTACATACACAAGAATTTCAAGACACAAAAAAAAAGGTTTACAAGATATTTTCTGTAAAAAGTGTAATAGTCTAGTAACACTGAGGCATATGTTTACCATTTAAAATTGTCAATTTATTATTCACTCAAGTAACTTTAAGAGAATACGATATAATAATTTATCTACAGATGAAATACTATTTCAAGACAGAACTAAGGAGGAATTATATCAATCATGTTACATTTTATGTACATTATTGATTTTTTTCATGTCACAATAGATAAAGCCAACAACATAAGAGAAAAAAAATGCTATTGTAGCTAAGCAGCATGTATTTCAGCCAATTCTCACACATTTCTGCCCAAGAAAGCCACAATTTCTTGAGGTATGTTTGAGGAAACATACTCTTGCTGCTAATGAGCCTTAATACTGCATGGTGACAGTATTAGTTTAGTGGTTATGATGAGGAAAAGGAACAGCTTAAAAGATGCAGTAATTCAGGTACTTTGCTTAGAGTCTAAAAACATGAGTTCTAATTCCACCTGTTATATCTTTTAACTAAGGCAATTTATTTACTTTATATCTTAGTTTCATTATCTGTAAAGTAACAAGTGGGACTTATGACACTGGAAAGATTTGTACAAATTTTACTTGAGAGTTCTGTGTTAATCTTTACAACAAAACTCAGATTTAAAATCAGAAATAGCCCTGCATACTATACTAATGATAAAGCTGACCTCTACTGTGCCAGTAAAAACAATTTCACATGGCATTATGGAAGCTACAGATATACATCTATAAAAATGAATCAAAAATAGTAAGGCAAGGTGGGCATTCCAACCTACCACGCCATTCTTCTATTCTGCAGTTGGCTCTGGAACTAAAATCAATTTTAGAGATGCATTAAACTTGGAAATAGGCTTTAATTGTTGAAGAACTCTTGCACATTACTGACAAAAATTTTCAGAAATTAAAAAAAATAGCTCTGAAACTTTACATTTAGATAAACACTAATTTAATTTACAAGACAAAGTCACAAGGGATTAAATAGCAAAGATATGCAAGCAATGGGAATATCATATTTTAAATAGGTAAGAAATCTTCAACAGTGTGAGGCCAATAAGTTAAAAGTTAATGTTAAAACTTTATCCATAAGACAGCTCAAATACCTGCACACATGAACTCTAAAGGAGCAATATAAACTTTACTGTTAGTGTATCATGCTCCTTTAACTGCAGCACTTGGACTTTGGCCACTACCTCATTAGCTCAGTACTTTCTGCCTTCTTACCCAAAAGCAAAAAAGAAAAAAAAAAAAAAAAAGAAAAAAGAAAAAAGAAAAAAGAAAAAAGAAAAAAGAAAACAAGAAAATATAAACCCTTTCATACAAAAAATAAAGCTTTAACCACTAATCAGTGTAAAGCCCAACACATACAACTTACTGGAATTACAATCAGGAAAAAAAGAGATACTATACACTTATCAATATCCTGTTTCCTTTTCAAATGTGCTTGCTTATCACAGCAGATGGGGGCACTAGTCATGAAAACAAGCTTTGATCCAACTGTACATATTTCTTAAATGTTTTTATGTCTTATTCGTAGCATCCCTAGCTTGAGACAGAAAAAAATATTCTGAAAACATCAGCAAAGCAGTGTTTCAAGTTCCCCCCCTTTTCCCCATTAAAATACTGTATTATGCATACAATACAGGCCAAGGAACTTGCACATTATGAAGAGGACAAAACCATAACCAAGTTAAAGCAATCATTCCAAAACTATTCTAAGCAAAGATATACAGTACATGCCACTCTACCTCATGTACTAACACTAAAGGAGTGATAAGCTTTACAAATTACACTATCAGACAATGAATAGTAAAGAAATGAGATGGAACATTTTGAAGATTTGGTAACAGAAAGAACATTTTTTTAAGTCATAAAATGAACTTGGCATTTTTCTAAGTCATAAAAGAACTTCTTTCAGCACTTCAATTTTTGCTGGATAGTCCTCATGTTGTCAAAGACAGATAAATTATTCTGTACTTAACTAAGGACTTGGGTGTTACCGACAGCTATTCCAGCAAAACCAAACCCATCAGGGCTAGGGCTAGGTCTTACAAGGGTCATGGAAAAGGTGTGTGTGTATATATACACACACATACATATATAGCTATGACTTTATATATATATATATTATAAAAATAAAAAGCTTGGTTTATATATAATAAAGATGTAAAAAAAATATGACTATATAAAAAGCGTAAACTTTCCTGACCTCTACAAGACAAAACTAGCATCCACTACCTTCCTTTTACCAATTAATGTCAATAGGAAGCTGAGCAGCTTGTTCTTCCTTTCTAAAAGATGTTCAAAAACAAAGTGGGAGATGTATTATTCCAGAAGAGTAAGTCTTCCTCATGACAGCTTCGCAGAAAAGCTTAGCTAATCCAAATTCCTCTGTATGGGAACAAAACCCAGGTATCATTCTACAAGTATTTTGCTTATGCACAGTTTTGACAAGAAAATGAATAAATGAACATTGGAAAGAAAAGCATTGAAGATTTCCTTTTTCAAATTCAGTATATACTTGAAACAACCTTTAGCTAAAAGAAAAACCAGTAATTTAGGGTCATTGCACTAAAAGCTGGCTCATTTACCTTCAAATAAACTGAGGTCTCTTCGTAGCCTTGGTCCATAAAGCCCTTCTAAAATACTTTCAAAACCTGGAGACAAAAGAAACATTTAAAACAGTAAATCAGAAGTTTCTTAAAAGAAATCAAATTCCAGAGAACTGGCAACAAGTATCCTCAAATTCTAAGTGCAATTCTAAACATTGTTACATTTATCAAACAAGTATTTACTCCTTCCACTATAGTATTACTCAACAGCATTAGAAGATAAAAATAAGACAAGGCAACTGCCATCTGCCCACAATCAGCCTATTAAGCCATGCCCCAACAACCTAATTAGACTTAAAATAACTACCACAGAATCTTAAAGGTGGGAGGATTAGCCTCATAGCTCCACGCAAGTGAAGGAGCATCTCTCTTACCCTGAGAATCAGTCATGTATAGAGAGAGAAAAAAATGAGAAGAAAAAAAAAGCAAACTTGAAGATCAGAAACTTCTTATTTATGATCTCCTGAAGCTACATAATCTGAGCAGGCTAATATTACTACAAATAGAAAGAAAGCAAGCTTCTTTTGCTTCTTATACCATGACAGTTCTCTCTAGTCCTCTGTATCTGTACAAAAACATTTTAAAATTGAGGATTAGATAAATCCAATTATTTTACAGATTTACCAGCTAGTCTGTTTAGGTATTTGGTAAAAATCACATACTTCAATAAAGGCGATGAGACATGGAGCAAATCAAACGGTTGAAAAATAAATATATATAAAAACCCCCAAAATAAAAAAAATACCCAAGAAAACCCCACCAAAATTAAAAAAAAAACAATATGGCAACTGATGAAATATGGTGAGAGTTTCCAGCATCAATATAACAGAAGTTTTGTTCAATATAGAAACAGTTTCCAGGTGCCCCCCTTTCTCCTTCCAAATAATAAGCTTATTTGAAAATAAGAGGATAATTCAAAGCAGCATTTGAAGGTTCTCATTCTTTACACTAAAGGCCTGTCTGTAGCTACTTTGCTGGACCAGAAGTTTGCAAGACTATTTTACCATCACACCATCTAAAAGATACCAAAATCTTCAGGAAACAACTGTCATCAACGAAGAACATTCAGAATCACAAAATCTGCTCATCATGTGATGTCTTTTAAGACAACACAACATTCTGTTCTCTCACCAAAAGTTATATTTACTTTTTGGTTTAGATTGTATGTACACTAGTAAAAGGAAGAATAAATATGTACCATATCTGAAGCAGACAAGGGAAGCTATCTTAACACATAGGAGCTGTTCAGTTTGACAAGTCAGATTTTGTTAAAATTTGCATTACAAAATAATTTGAATATATGGACTATATTGTGAATCAATTATAATCTTCACAAATCTGCTATTTGAGCTATAAATGGATTTATATCTTTATATCTTGAGCTATATGGATTTTATTTTCCACTTTTCTTTGTAATAAATATAGTACTATGAGACAACACAAATAAAAACTACTGTCCTCTCACAAATACACATACACACATCTTTTAAAATTCTACAAGAACTAGAAAGCAAAAAGCCCAAGGCCCAGGTACACACTAAAATTTACCTTAAAGCATCATCCACCAACTCTTAGATTCAATGTAATATAAATTCACATCATATTGGCATTGCACAAATTCTCTGTTCTTCTGCCCTCAAAGGGTTATGGACAAAAAAAGCAAAAGAGAAGAAGCCTGAAATTAAAACAGCAATTCTCCAAACACACCAGACCAGCAATATAAAACACACCATGTGTATTGCTATGACCATCAATGTCACAGACTGTAAGCCATTTTAGGTCAGCGGCTGGTTAGGTTCTGGCAAGCTACTGTCCCTGGGTAAAGAAATGAATGAAGAAGCTCTTGGAGACAACTCTGCTTATTTCAAAAGAGCAAACACCAACTCCTGTTTCTCAGGACTTTGTCAATCAAACAACAGGAAGCTTGTTGACCATCCCAGTCAGCACCCAAAACCTCCTTGGTCTTTGGACACCTACCACCCTTCCCACCCCCTGGACAGTGTTACTTGTTTCTGCCTTTACTTTTGTCCCTATGTGCCTGCCCTACTGCCTGCTCCTGCCTATGCAAAACCATGAGCACAGAAACCTCAGCTCTGTGAAACTGCAGTCTGTTAAGGAAGAATGCAATCTCCAAACAGACTTCCACACAGCTTGTATGAAAAATGGCACTTAGCACACTGTGGGAGTTGTTGGGTTTTGGTTTTTTCTTACACTGAGGAAAGGACACACCAGCCTGCTTCTTTGCTAATTCACCAAACTTAGTTCCATCCTACCCATCCAAAGTGCTGTTTCTCCTTCAAGTCTTACAGAACTTCCCCAAGGAGCCATATCATTACCCTGGATGATCATTTGCTTCCTCACCTTTGGATACTAGATACTTTCTTTTAAAAGAACACTTACTTGTACAACCTAAGAACATCAAGAAAATCTTTTTTTCAGACCTTATGCTGAAATTTTCACAAGAAGCACCTGTGTTACTTTCATGCAAAGCATTTCTGCTGCCTTTCAGCAGAATTGATACAATTTTAGTTTAACCTAAACATGAACATGTATCTTAGTTTCTAGTACTGATGAATGAATGCTGGCACTGATTCCTAAAATGTAACCATCTGGACACAAGCAGTTCAATAAATCTTTGTTTTTCTTCTTGAGTCAGTATGCTTAAGCAAACAGTAGTAGCAGCTTTGGAACTCTCCAGAACCTGAAGAGCCTACAGAAACCAGTCAGAAATACACTTTGCTTATATATCAGTATACTTACTAATGGAAAAAATTTGCTTTAAAATAATTTTACAGAATTTTCTGTCTCTCGGTGGTTGATTGACTCTTTGATTCCAAACTGCCTTTCAAAACCGTTAGTTGAGATCTGATACTTTCCAGCTCCAAACTGAAAAGCAACACTTGGCTTTATTAACTTGCAATACCCTGATCTGTCAAACTCCTCCTTTCTCTAATAAATTTATCATATCTTCATGTAGAAAGAATCAGCTTTCTTTATTACCTGACACCCTTTAAAATCCAAGATAGGTTCCTCCAACAGTCTTCACAAGTAGAAATTTGTGACACAGCTAGTCTCTTAACCCAGTTGCAAGTTTCCACAGTTTGCATTTCTGAATAAAGCTGTGAACAGGGGTTTTTTTCCCCTTTATTAACTCTCCCTCCCGCCTTTCCCCTACCAACTCTACTGCCTTCCTCACTCGGGGCTGGGACAGGAACTCCCAGGAGCAGGGAAGCTGTGACCTCCAGCAACAGGAAGGGGGCTCTCTTTTTCCATCGGTAGCTATTCGGGTACCGACAAGGCACAGTCCAGAAACAAGTTCTATCAGATTTGGCATATAAGACTGATCCATGGGTCACAGCCAAAGCCACCAAAAGGAAGCAATAGGTGAAAGTAACTGCAGACTCCAGTGGGACTTCTGCCCAGCAGCTAGACTGGCTGTCTTAAAAGTTCAGCTGTTTGCTTCTGGTCCAAACCCAGAATGCTGCAGAGAAACTCTTATGGCTCATCTGGCCATTGCAAATATCATCTGTTGTCCATCTACCTGGCCACGGTGATACTGCCAGAAGTGTCCTTCAGCAGACCAGAGCTACCTACAGGAGCACAGGGGCAATGGTGAATGACACCAGGTGTCAATGTAATCAATAACACAGCCCAGGTGCTGATTCAGGGCGAAGGCTTTCCTAGGGCAAACAAACATCCTGTGGGATCGACACCTGACTACATGGCTGCAGGCAGGACTTCAGCTCTTATAACATTAAGATCCTTTGAGAAACAGAATGCTTGAGAAAGACGGGATCTATTTGATAATGCAAATCGTTATTGCCAATGGATTTGCCTCATAATGAGGTCTTCAAACTAGGTTTGTCAAGGAAGTGGAGACTGAAGCCTAGAAAGAAAGAGAGTGGCAGAGAGGGTAAATGCATGTAAGGACCTTACAGTCCCCCTGAACATGTGGCATACTCAGGGACACAGCTCAAGCAGCTGTATATGAATGCATTCGGCACAGGAAGCAAGCACCGGGGATTATAAACCAGAGCATGCAACAATCTTACCCGTGAGACAGTGCACAACTGCAGTGGATGGATACTGGCTTTTAAGAAAGGAGAAGTGAGAAAGTCACGGACAGTGCTTAGATTTTAACTTAAATGAAGACTTAGTGTGGAATGGGCTACAGGAGATTTGAAAATCTACAGCTCAGGATTCAACCAGGTGAACATCATAGTGCATATGTGTTACAGACTCTACAGACTGCCAATCAAGGGTAAGTAGATTAAGTCTTCAAAAACCAAAAATACCCCCAAAAAACCACTACCACCACCACCATTAACAACAACAAAAAAAAAAAAAAAAAAAAAAAAGGAAAAAAAAAAAAAAAAAAAAAAAAAAAAAAAAAAAGGAGAAAAGAAAGAAAAAAAAGAAAGAAAATAAAAAAGGCTGCACAATCACCAAGACATATAGACATATACTGGAAATGCAACATGCCAGTGCACAAGCAACCCAGGAAATTCTGTGGTGCCTGAAGAACAAACCTGCCTGAGGTGGTGGACAAGTTCAACAGGGGAGGCATGATGTAGCTGCTATTCATCATTAAGAAAGAGTTAATCAGTGATGTGACAAATTAACAGTGGTCTTGGCCACAGCAGTCATGAGATGGAATGCAAGATCCCAAGGGAAGTGAGGAACTTGAATAGCTCAGTAATTTTCTGTGGGCTTAGCAGTCACTGACTTACACTCCTCCCCCAAGATGGGGGGAGCATGGAACTAGAAGTAGGATCCTATACTGTTCTTGTCTAAACCAGAGAAGTCTTACATGGGCCAAGAGTCTTTGGAAAGGTTTTTATTGAGTTATCCTACTATTTTATAAAGTCAAAGAAATTGCAAAGTGAAGAGCAGTTACCACTATTGAGCAATTCAAAAAAATGATACTTGGTGAACTAATTCTAATATGTTAAGTGTCTCTACAAATTTACTCAGATTTAAAACAAAATTATTAACTACAAAGGAAGTCTTCAGACTGACTTCACAACTTTTAATTTAAAATCTTCTTAAAGAGAAGCTACCTTTCAGTTGCTCACAAAACTTAAATTATGAAGTTTTCCATAACGTTTTATCAGTGTAAACTACTAAGTGTCTGAAACATCTTAAAGCCTATCTACACATTAGGGAGCTGCCACATATGAACAGTGCAGGCTATAAAGTTCTTTGTCATGAATAAAACAGTAATAATTAAATGGATATGTTACATGGAAGCTTCCAACACTGCATCTTATACACACTTAGAGGTACTCCAGGAATGTACAAGGACTCTTCCTCATGGCCAGACACTGCCTCTCTTCATCCTACTCCTCAGCAGCAGCAGCATGGCTGTGCATTATAAAAGCCTCTTCCATTCAGAAACTCCTAAGCAGCCACGTGGTCCCTGTCACCGTGGAAGCAATGGATAGTCTATGTTGCACTAAGCCTAGACAGAAACCACGAGGTGAAGACTTACAGAAATTCTAATGCAAAGTTGGTCTAGGTTAATTTTGGACAGATATAGTAATTGAACAGTTATACAATACCAATTGAACTCAGACAGGTTTAGCTATACATTGGCTATTGTTTTTCCAAAAGCTTTATCTCCATAATGTTTCTGAGAGGAAATAGTTACTTTAGCCTTGGAGTTGAGTTCAACACCTTCTCAAACAGCCCATCTCCTCCTTCCCTCCCCACATCCTCTAAGTGAACTGAGACTGCAAGTATGTTTTCAAAAAATTTGAATGACTCAGACTATGTGTTAGAAGAACAGCTAAAAAAAGGAATAAATATAATGTAATAAATGGAAGCTAACATTTGACTACTGCTTTCAAATGAACCAGTTGGTGGGTCTGAAGATAGGAGCAGTACTTACTCCACAGCTGGGAAAGGGAACAGCAATATATGCACAGGTTGTATTAAAAAGCTTTTGATATGTTTGGTACACTCTACATCCTATTATTTTCTTGATTCCCCCATTCTTGTAATGGCCATATTAACTCCTGTATTTGCATGTTCTTTTCAAATTAAAGTACAATTCAAAAAAGCAGATATATTTCCTTTTCCCTTTGACTCTTTGTTCCTTTAGTAGTCGTTTTCCTCTTCCCCTTTCCATGTTTCTGTTTAAGAAGTAATCCAATTCTAGGGTTTTAACTACAAGGCTTTTTTTAAAAAAGCCTACCGTATTTGGGACATTTTACTAAAATTTAATCATTTTTAGTTAAAATTTTTGAACATAGCACTTTTTATTTGTTCTTTTACTCAGTGCTAGAACACAACAATACTAAATCTCAAAAGGGGCCTCACAAGACTTCTCCAAACAATAATAATTACAACTGATGCAAGGGGCATATGTAGGCACTTGTGACAGGATAACTGGGAATCCATGTAACTAGCTACCATGCTGTTAGATACTGTGATTAATGTAAGGAAAAAAAAACATTGAAGAAAAATCCTAATAAAAACACTGTAATACAGACTGTCATCACACCAATGGCCTCACAACAAGCCACCTAAAAAACCTTTTGCTTATACCTGCTCTCCCCTCCTCTAGTTTACTGCAGCTTTTTCCATTTTAGGAAAGTATAAGCTTTTTAATCAGTTCATCTGCTCAAAGATAAAAGTGAAAATACTTATAAATAAATTCACTTTTGGTTTGGTATTTTTCTAAGCCATAAAGACTGTTTTATTCATACCTCTGGATGCATGCAAGAAACAGTAGATGAATGCTCCTTACAGGAATAGAAAAAAATTAAATCAAAGAGGGAGATGCTATCAAGACTGCTCATCTGATTCATAGTTACTGTTCTACTTTTCATCTTAATGTGAAAGGTTACCCTTCAGATGAGATCCTACTGTCCGCTCTAAGTTCCTCTACGTGTTAAGGAATTTGGAAGATTCTGAGTGCATGAAAATTAAGTTCTGCTTCCTCCCTTCTTTCCAGCATATCATCAGTTGGGCACAGGGTAACACTGCTGCACACTGCTTTGAAGGACAGGGCATGCATGTGTATTTACTACAATGAAATGAGACTTTTAGCTTTAAGCACTACAGCCTCTGGAGGAATTGCAGGAAAAAAAAGAACCTTGAGGCTCTGTAAAACACAATTTTGTTAACTCACCTAAGAAAGTTTGCAGAAGTGTATGTTGAAATCTTCACAACTTCTGTGTGCCTAAAGTTAGCTTCCATCACCCTTCACTTTGTGGTTTGCTATACCAAGAATTATATCTGAATTAAGGTAGTTTAAGTTGCTTTATTGAAGTCCAAAACACTCGTTTAGCTTCTTATGTAAGACCATGCCTCATCCCTACTCCTATTTAACATCCTGTTAAGTAACAAGCATCAGCAAGGAAGATTCATGTATCCTCCTTGTTTTTTGAAGTTAATATTCTCAGTAGAGAAAACAACTGAAAGTTGAAGAAAAAAAATTGCACATTTTAAACATTGTGGAGTTTAGTCCATTAATGTTGCTTTTAAAATCAAAACTAATGTGAAAGTAGGTTCAGAACTGCTGATTTCAATTCTTAAAAGATTGCAAAATTTAATAAATGGACTTTAAAATGTAATTAGGAAAATCCAAAGAATAAGATTACATTTAATGAGACTGGGCACTGTACTGCCAGATGCAGCATTAAACTACTTTCTTTTACTTTTTGGTGTGGTAACAGCTACTGTTACTTTACCCAGTTGTTAAACAGACTTGATAACAACTCAAGAGTTCAATTCCTGTTTCTGCATTTGCCTCTGAACACTTATCTAGTTGTCATATAAATTCTGTTCCCATTCTGAAGTCATACAACCTATATTTTGAGTTGGTATTTCTTGATCTATGATGACCATTACATAAATTGCATGAGGAGTTTCACAATCTAAAATCACATTGGAAAGAAATTATGGATGAGTAAGGACCAAAAGGCAGATCCTGCACCGGGGTTTATGCCCCAACCAACAGGCCAATCTTCTCCATTACCTGCCCCCTTCACCCCTACACTCTTATTTAAGTAGCAGTAGCTTCATGTCAAGGTATAACACACAAACACACAGCTCTGAGCTAAAACTCACTGACAAAACTGACATTACTACGAGAAAAATAACTCAGATTTCCCCCCACTATCCTTGTAACTTTGCCCTGTTTCACTCACCTAAATAGTGATTCCTTTTGAAAACAGCATGTAATTCAAAAAAGTACTGTATCTAAATAAAAAACTTCAGTTCTCCTTCTCCCCATTCTGTACTTTTTCAAGACTGCATTATTTAGCTTGCCCCATACAGGAGTACACCTGGAGGAAGTTTTGTGGTTTGCATTACAACAACAGGTACCCTGGATTAAAACAATCATACCACAGACAGAATTCAGCTTCATTAGTTTTGTCAAGTATTAGAACTGCCTTTAATTTTTATTTAAAAACCATCCCAGGCAAACAAAGCACCAGTTAGTAGGAAGCAGTATTTTGTTTTGGCTTTACTTGAAAAGGAAAAAGTCACCTGCCTTTCTTACAAGTTATCCCTTTCAGAGGAAAGGGACTTGGAGCTCATGTTCAGTCATCTTTGAGTTTCTAATCCTGTTAACTTACAGATTTCTGAAGTACACATCCATATTTTCCAGATGCAGCTTACACTCTGTTGTCCACCATTATTTGCCACTGCAGAAGGGAACTGGTTTATGTGAGAAATGGTTATCTGCTCCAAACTTTTGCATTTTTTCTCCAACTGACAGGACAATAAAATTAATTACATCAGAAACTCAAACCCTTTAAGAATATGTGTTTGTTTCTCAGCCATCACTAAGTTTCTTTGATTTATCAGGCCAGTCTCAATTATTTAGAAAATATTTTATGAGCTTTCTGTAGCACTAATTCAAAATTTTGGAAAAACATAAAATAATTACGTACTTTTTTTTATTATATCTAGTTACCTTTATTCCACCATTAGGATATAAGCAGCAATTCCCTTACAACTTGTTAAATGAGAATGCTCTGTAGAGAAGACAGTTATTTTAATATTTTATAAGAGTGGAGCAGTGTGTTTAACAGAGAAACTTAAATTAAGCATTAACATCTGTGGCTGTTTCTTTTGCCTCTCCCTTCCTTCCCCATGTCAGCAGCTGTCCTCTTTGCCCACTGCCCCCTCAACCATAGATGGATTAATCATTTTAGTCTTGCTTATATATTGACATAAATCTCAAAGTCACAGGTTTTTGTTGTTGATGGTGGCTTGGTTTGGTTCTACTTATATATTTGTTTTTAAATCTACTACCACAACAACCTGGCAAGCACTATGGTATGAAACAACTGAAGCACTGAGTTAAAGAAAAAAGAAAAGGAAAAAAAAAAACCTGAAAAATACAAACACACAAACCACTGATCAAACAATCACCTTTGTGCCATTTATACAAGTGGCAAGAAAAAAACCAAAGTAACTTGCTAAATAGAATAGTCAAGACACAAAGCATGACAACAGAAGCAAAAATTATTACATCTTTATTCAAACATTTTATTTTTCTGTTTGTAACACCACTACAGAATATCTATTCTTAAAATACATGATTTGATAAAGTGTTGGCCAGAAGCAACCCATTTTTCTTGCAGAAAAGTTCTTGAGACTTAATTTAGGACAGATTTTACATAGGAATGGAGCAGGAAGGGGGCTTCTGTTGAATATGTTGTCTAGCTTGAATCCATTTCTTGCTTACAGCACGAAAAAAGTTTTCTTATAATAGAAAGTTCTAAACATTTAAGTTAAAACACTCATTTTCTTTACCATATTGATTCAGTTCCCTAAGCAAACAGGAACCAACATACCAGAGATTCCAAATTGAAAGGGAGGAAATCCTCTATTTAGACTCCAATACAAATTCCAAACCATAGCTAAAATGATGCTTTTCCTTCTCTGCAAATCTTGACTCCAAGAACTAATGCAGCTGAGGACACTGCTGCTGCCAACAAGACAGAGTGACCAAAACTTGAAATGAGACTACAGAACAATTTCAGTTCTAACTGCTTACTTTCACGTAGGATGAAAATCCTTGGTTTCAACTCACTGTGCTGTGCTTTATTGTGGGGATGAAGACTGATGAAAAAGAGCTCCAGAAAAATATTATGTACATCAAAAGAATTAGCTATAACATTAAGCAGCTACAAGCATTAAGCAGAATACAAAGAGGGAGACTGACATTGGCCATACCTCAGAGGCAGAACAAAAAGAGGAAACGTTGTGCCTCCCCCCCAATTGTTCAAATTTTAAAGAAATGGGTGGCAGCCAACAGGGCTGGGAGGGGAAGTTTTTGTAGGTTAAATAAAGACTCCAATTAGCATAAACTCTAAGTTCAGGTATTTGTAAACTACAGCACGAAAAATGAGGTTCAATAAAAGGGGAAGTATCTCCATTCTGCAAAGTAATCTTCTATGCCAATGAGTCCATGCAGACTTGTAAACAGGAGATCCCAACATGACACCTTTTACTGTACCTTCCAGACATTGCCAAAATTAAAAGTAGATTTAATTTCTAATGTAATAGCCAGATATTCTGAGAGACTTGTTTTATTTATAATTTAAAAGGCATAAGGAAGACACTTCGGAAGTGACTATGTTGCTCTGCGGATAGGGAGAGAGAAAAATGCTTCCAAGTGACAGTTACCATAACTGCATTTCTGTTCTCTCTAAAAACTCTTTGAACAGTGACCTAATCCCAGCTGCTGCCCTGGGACATTTAAATATGGAACTGGTGTGGATATTGGTGTTCTTCAGACTCTGAAGCTTATCCAACTGCCTTTCTTTTTCCAAGACTACATCAAAGCTACATAGATACCAACTGTTACTCAGAACAGTGCTGGCAATAATTTGACCAGTTTATAGCTTGTATCCTCAGAGAAGGAAATTCAGAGGGAGGAAGTCACTGTAAAAGAAGATGACATCCAGCTTGGAAAAATGCTCACGATTTCCTCATTTGGTATCAATTTAAGGGTTTTACAACATGAGGACAATAATGCCCAGGAGTAAGACATAGAAACAACCATCACTTTCAGAAAATTATGTGCCTAAAGCATGTGATTGTTTCTTAATCATTAAGATTTACAAGAGAACTAAAAAGTTTGGCTATTTTACCTAACAAATTTAGAATTGTTAGACAAATTCTTCTTTTCTACATGAAGGCCTACTCAGATGTTCACTAAACCACAGAAAAGTCAAGTACACAATGAGTCTGTAACAATGAATAGGTCACAACATTGTTCTACTACTGTGCAGTATCACATATCTAACCAGCATCTGGGAGAAAGTCTAGGAGTCAACTAACAAACAAACAGGTCTTGCACACTTCCTGGAACACTGGGAACACACTTACTTATCAAAGAACACTGGGCTTTCTGCTAAGAAATGCTGCTAGAAAAAACCAGTTATCAGAAAACACCAGTTCACAGAGCAAAAAAACCCCTCAAAACAAACAATCACCAAAAAACTCCTAGCCTGATGGGCTTTTGAGAAACTGAAGCTTAGGATTCTGTATTACACAATGCGTCTACTGCAGGCTAATGAAGTTACAAGCCTTCAGAGCATTCCATGAAACTGATGCCTGACACTAAGTTTTACAAGGAAGAGGAATTTCAGAAGAGAATCAGTTTCAAGTGAATTTTCAGGTTTCTCTTCACTTTTAATTTGTGTCACTCAAACAACCTCTCTATTCCCCACAAACAGCTTTGAAATTATGAACTGGAGAAAAGTCATTCTTCTCTCCCAGTAGATCCATTTTCCTCCTACTCAGAAACTATTTGTTATTCAGAAACTATTTATTGGTTGCTATTAAAGAAAAAAGTTTGAAATTTACTGAAATCTTATAACTAGACTGCACTGAAATCAACTGACACTCTTCTTACCTGCTGAAGCTCCAGAAGGAAAGGCATCTTGTATCAAGGTACCAAAGTATAACACAGTGAGCGAACTATCAGCTCTATAAATCTCAGTGTCATATTCTTCAAAATATTTCTTTTCAAACATATGATTAACACAAATCCTGAAACCAGATTATTAAAAAACATTTTAATAATCCTAGAAATACCACAATGTTAGCATGAAATGAGTGGAACATACCTTTTTGATAGTAGTTAACTTCTTAAATTTGTCATAAAATCACTTTTCTGCATTTTATAATACCTATGTCATGTACTTTCACCTTTAATTTACAGCTTAGTTTTCTGAGTACCTAGTTTTTAAAAAATGAACCAACAAAACCCCCCAAGTCCCTCTAACAGCCATTATTTTTTAATCCAGCCAGAATCTGGCTTTGCGCATTAGACAAAATTTAGAGCTAGCAATATGTTAGCAAGAAACAGACTTTCATCTATTTAAAAACTCCAAACAAAATTTTTTAACTATACCTACTTTCTCTAAAAAATATTTTCTGGTTATATTAACTCAAGGTTAAAATCGCAAATGCCTGAGATGCTCCAGCTGGATTGAAAGAACTCAGCTAAACTGTGATTTCAAACCAGTTCTTAAACATGCTCAGTGCATAAAAGACAAGCTGACATTGCTCCAGGCAGGTAGGCACTATGTCCCAGTTTACGGGTCATGGACAAGCAGCCTGGAATCTGCATCCTTTAAGTCAATATCTGTTGAACTTGCAGAATGTACTGAAATGAACAGACAAAAGTTTCCAGTTGTTTAACTTTTGATTAAGAAGGCTGAATCCCTGCATTTCCCCCTGGAGATCAGAAAAGCAGAAATACAGAAACAAAGACTTTAAACACAACTTTTAGCTTCATGTTAGGTACTTTCATGAGATAAAAGGTGTCACATGTAAGAAGAGGACAGGAAAACACCTCTGGGATTTGCTTTTAGTATTTGACACAATTCAAAGATTAAGCAGGTGTGATTGGGGTTTGTGGAAGTTTTTTTTGGTTTTGTTTTTTTTGTCTGGCTTTTTTTTTAAAGCAATTAGCATGCATCTGTAAAAACTTTTGATAAACTTCCTCCAAATTGTTAAATGGCACAAGATAAAAGCACAAAATGGTAAGCTTCAAAGTGTGGGACTTGAACTCATCTGAAGTGGAACAGAATTCATATAGCACTCAAATTCAACCATCTACTCAATCTGGGAGTTTGTTGGGAGATTTTTGTAACAGTTTTGTATTGAATTTCTGATTAGACTCTATAAAACTCACATTACCAACAACTGTCCAACCTGAGTTGGGGAGCAGGGAGTAGATCAACACAAAGGAAAACCAGATATATTTTTTAAGTACTTAGTGGCAAGATTCTAAATACTTGAATCATGTGGGGAACAGACAAGAGCTCTTACACAAGGCAGATGGGTTCAAACAGTAGCTATCCTGTCTTAGAAACACTCTGTTCCTTCTGTATTCCAGCACTGTCTCTTCCTTAGCAAAAGCAAACATTCATTATTTCCACAGACAGTGATTCTCACTTTTAAATTTGTTAGTCTGTTAAATTTGTTAGAAGAGCTACCTCTTCACTTTATACTATGCAAAAAAAGGAAAAAAGTTAATGTTCCTGTTTTACTCCTTAAACCGACAACTCAGCACAAATTTTGCACTAAGATCAAGCAGCTAAAAAAAAAAAAAAAAAGAATTTGAATCAGTCGTTTTGGGATTCATTTCTTTTTCTCCATAAGAACCATAAACTACAAGATAAATAGAAAACGTAGAATCTTTAGCAGAGATCATTATTCCATTCACAGTTTAGTGAATTTCTTTAAACCAAGACAGCCATAACTCATTGCTTCCCACAAGTCTCAAGCAAGACAAAACAGGAAACTTCAGTACTTTGAGCTGATCTGTAAGTAGAACACTTTTCCCTCTTAATGAAACAATTTGGAAAGACAACTGCAATCACTTAGGGAAGCCAAGTGAACTGCAAGGTCAAGAATACATGAATAGGATTTCTTAAATGAAAGGTGTGATTACAGTCTGCATTTTCAGCAAGAGGGAAACTTCTGCAGGAACCAGATAAATCTCAGTTCCAGCATTCTGGAAAACTTCGTATGAAGTTACTTATCTGGTACCAAATTTCTTAAATCTGTCTCATAGGTCAAGATCACTCATATCTCTCACACAAGGAGCAAAACAACATTTATTACTTATCAGAAAGGTTGAGAATGGAAGAGGAGAAAATGCCCGATTGCCACTTGAGATGCTGAATGCCTGAAGCTGTCAAGTATCCAGTGTGCAACTACCCTGCATGCCACTTAATCAGGTCAGTTAAGGGCAGATGGAGAAGTGCAGCACCACACAGAGCAAAGGAGAGTTAAGAGCTGTTCAAACACACCACCCAAATCACTACTCTGAAGACAACAGCAGAAGAGGCTGTTTTGGCTCTTCATAGCTCATGATGCTGGTGGCTGAATGAGGAAGACAAGGCAAGTGATTTGATTCCTCAGTCCAGAAAGATGTTGGGATCTCCTCAGGTAATATGAAAGAGCAGGAAATTACTTCAAGTTACATCAATTAGCAGCTGTCAAACTACTACTGTATGTGACAACCTGGAGTAAAGGCCTTATAAAGCCACGTGTGGGCCAGCAAAACCCCTTCCTGAATCACTGGACAAGTACTCTTAAAGTCACCAATTAACAGACACATGCAGCAAGTAATATCACAGACTTCAATAACCTAAATTCATCACGCAAGTTTCCTCAGGTCACACTACATTCTGTTTCTCTCACAGCTTTTTCAACTGCAGAAAGCACTGACTACCTAAATAAGAAATCCATGGTACATTAAATTTTCAGTTCACTCTTTGAAGGTCTGTGGGACAAAGAGTGCTTGCCAGAGATGACAACAGTAATTTAGACATGAGTGATTTACAGACAAATGCTTCCTCGAAAACTCTGGTATTTTAGAACTTACTAAGCAGTTTATCTCTAATGTGAATTCTCCAGTGAAACTCTGATGTTTTGCAGTGAGTCTCTAGCTTTACAAAAACACTCTGTTCTGTGCAAGTGACACAGCGAGGTACTGAGTATCCAGGACTCATCCACCACTGCTTCTGAGGGCTGTGCACAAAAGCTGATCTAGGGTCAGTGCTGAAGTGCAATTTTTCACATCAGCACTAAGCTCAGAGCCCTCTGGACACTCCAACATTTCAAGATAAGAACCGACACCACAAGTTCCAAACGGACCATTTTTTATTAAATCCTATTTCACTAGGCAGAACGCATTTGTTCAGGAGTCAGTAGACTTTGACAAGGATGCAGATGGGAAATAAAGGTACTTTCCAATATATCCTAACCAGTCTGATGGTCTTGTTGAGGAAATTCTTTCTGAGAAGGTATAACATCTGGCATTTCAAAAGAAAGGCCAGTATCAGTTTAAGGGAGGGTTTGTTGTTGCTATTTAAAAAGCAGTAAGGGATTAAAGCAAACTGCAGTAAGGCAGCTAAGAAAAAAGAAAAAAGCCAAAAATCAAAAGCCGCCTCACATTTCTGAGGTCTTTAGATAGCTCTGAGCACTTGGTGACATGAAACAGGAGTGCATGTTTTTGGACACCACTATAGCAGGCTGGTATTAAGTGCTTATGGCATACACATCAGTTAGAGTTAGGACAGATGCACTATCATCATTTAACCAATTTAAACACAAATTGGCATCTCAAGACAAAACTTTGTCAAGCCTGCAGGGAATTGTTCATGTAAAACAGGCACAGAACTGACAAAAAAGGAGGAAGACAAGAACAAGTAATGCTGAAGAAAATGGCCCACCATGGAGAAGACAATTTCCTTTATAGCAAGTTTTACCTTGCTAAATACATTTAACCAACAATTAAAAGAAGCATATAAGTACACCTGAAGTTGTGACTCATTGCATCAGCAGAAAGTATGATGTAGGCCTCAAAGAGAAACAAATGACATTTCTTTTCACATCTAATTAAATGACATGCAGGAACACATCTATAAACAAGTAAAGAACCCAGTAAGTGCTGCACAGTTGAAATAACTTTGATCAAAAGATCTCGTGTTCTGACAGATCACAGGACAAATATAACTGAACAATTTCTCAGATTGAGGCATCAACAGAAAGATGTGTGGCAGGACTTCAATTAGGAGAGCTTTGAAACTCTCTAAATATCGCGGGAAGATCTCTGACCTCCAAAACCACCACAGAGTGGAACACACAACAGGTGGCAAAATTCCCAAGTAAATAGGGATCACAGAATGGCTTGGCTTGGAAGGGACCTTAAAACTCCTCTAGTTCCAGCCCCCTGCTGTGGGTAGGGACACCTTTCAAAATGGCAGAAGTGAGTTTATAAACCGTATTTTCCCAACAGCCCTTGTGCTCTATCACTTCCAATTTTGTTTTTAGTCAATTAAATACTACTCATGAAAGTTGAAGGCTGGAGAGAAGGACAGTGACGGTCCAGGAAGAATAAGAAAATTGAAGGAGCATGTACCAGAATCACAGGTAACTCCACAATCACTGCATTATTTAGCTGACAGCACAGCAAACTTTTGAAACAGTTTGTCACAGGTAGCACTCAAGCCCATACACAGAAAAGTCTAAGGCAGTAGCAAAACTCAAGCAGATTCTATTTTTCTTCCCCCTCATCAGCGGCTAACACCAGAATGACCTACATCTGAACGAAGGTCACAAAACAGTAGCCATTTGATAATCCTCCCCCGTTTTCAGATTAGGGGGCTTAATAGCTACACTTGGGTAAAGTCAGATCTTCACACTTAGCTGGGACTTGCTGTGGCACACTCTCTGTTCTGTGAGCCAAACTGCCAGCTGTAATCACAAGCAGGGCTCCTTTAAAGCAGTCTTCTATAATCTACATTATATATGGCACCAGTAATAATTTGTTGTTAATCAAAAGGATGTCCAGCAGCTTTATACCAGTACTAGTTTAACCTGGCATTACTAATTGGTGTAGTGCTTTTAGAATGGAAAATAAACTTTTAAATAAAGTATACAAAGCTTTTTGACAACAGTTATGAAATGCAGGAGCATATTCAACCCTACATTAATTACACTGTCCTCTGACTTATTAGTGAATCAGCAGACTAGAAATGCACTAAAGCTAGTTTATAAAGCCAAATTTTCCATAAAATTCCATAAAAGTGGAATTATGACAGTGAGAACTATTATTCACATGTAAGACTAATTAGCCTTTAATTAAGATGATTTGAAGAAGTTGGGAACTGTGGAAGGAGGAAGATAAATACTCAAAATCTGAAAATTAAGCATTTTTAAAATAAGCTAGCAACATTTTACAATAAAACACACTGAAAACCAATAATTTTTCCCACTTTCCAACAGCCCTTTAAACATGAGTAATCAATCTCCAGGTGCCACAAAAGCTATGATGTCTCATAATTGGATATCAGGACTCTACTAAGTTACACAGAAACTGAAAGTGAGAAACATAGTTAAAGAGGTCACAAATTCAGTGAGCTTTCATTTACCAACAAAGTTAAAAATTTAAAAAAAAATTTCATATCTAGTGACATTTATCCAACTCAACTGTCCTGCAATACAACACATGCTGGTATGGAGATACAAGCCTGGATGGACACTGAGAACCAAACATAAGACCAGTAGCTGAGATGCTACAAGAATTTTGCCAAGAACAGGATGTTTATCTAAGAAGGGGTTAATTCAGCTTCTCAAGATACTACACAGGAACCTGGACTGTGCCAGAAGTGGAAACAAAAAGAAAAAACCCTGACACGTGGCTCTTTGATCTGCAGAGTGACATGCTGCTGACCACGCCCCATAAAAAGGAATTCAGCCTCCACAGCTCAGTGCATTTCTGCAGATTCAGACTTCTCTGCTCTTTGCAATACATCTTCTGTGCCCTTACACGCTCAAACAGATGAGCCACTACCATCCATCTTCCCTACTCTCCCCTCCCTTCTTCCTGGCTTCTTTATGCCTTTAGTGACTGGAAGGATAAAGTGGTAGATGAGCAGTGAAAAAAGAAGAGATGTATCACATAATAACTTTATACCCCCAAACAAGGTTGTGTTTGTTTTTGGATTTGTTTGGTTTTGTGTTCTGTGGTTTTTTTCCTAATATATGGTAGCTAAAATTAGAATGTCATCCTATTTTTCAGAAGTTTGATACTATACATGTGAATCACACCAATTCAGTTCTGCTCCAACCTCTATTAATGTTTCAACCTATCTTATCAAAGTTCCCACCAAGCACATTGAAGAGAGCAAGGTTCAAGAATAACATAAAAGACAGTGGTTCAACTGGGACAAAGAATTTTAAGTTAGTCAAGCCTATAAAGCTCTGCCTGACCTCTACACTTTACATAAACACACTGAACTCTAAAGGTTAGAATAACAACTTTGTTTGAAGCCTTGGTACTTGAGTCATATTCAAGAAAAAGGGATCCATTGTAACTATCTACTCAAAACACCCATATAATACAGCTGAGAAATAAAATAGGCAAGGGTGGAAAAGGGAAAGAGGTACTAATTTTTCCCATTTCAGCTGTAGGCAGTACAAACCCTGGCTATTTGCCAGTAGCTGGAATACAGCTCAATAGCATTCACTGATCTAATAAATTGATCAGCATAACACATTCCTATTATTATTTCCCTTACATAGCAAGACAGTTCAGGAGACTCAATGAACAGAAAACCAATCCAGAGCAATAACAACAAAAAAAATTTACAGTAGGCTTCCCAGACTAACTTAAAACAGAAAGGCAGCTCACTGTTACACCAGACAAGTTCTACTACAAAGGGACAACAAGTAGAAAGATCTTAGTGGTACAGTATTCTCTCATCAACAGTCTCGTTGGTTAGGACAGTCTTCAGCCAAATTAGCTTCCAGCTCACTTCAAACCCCCAAAAACGTTGCTAAAATAAGCAGTTGCTAAAAATCAGAAGCCTTGTTCTCCTCAGTAAAGCTACTTACACTTGAACTGAGGAGAAAAAACAGGTACACAGTAAACCTGATTAGAAAACTGATCCAAGTTAAACTAGATCTGACCTTTTCTTTCATCTTCTTCCTCCTGCCATGTTTCCCCTCCTATTTTCTAGGTTAGTGTTAAGCTAGATTAGTTTTACAGTCTAGTTTGTTGAACTGTTTAATAAATGAATGCTCATACCAGTCAACATAAATCATGAAGGTAAGTACAGTGAGTTCAGAGAGAAAAACAATAAAATTGTGTTATGCATCAACAACAAAAAAAATCCCCTGAAAGTTACCAACCCCAAGCATTAGAGTACACTGTTAGTAAATGCCAAATCAAGGGAAGAACTGAGAGGGAGTTGCAGTGACTTTATTTGCACTCCAGGGTTTCGGTTTACACAAGTCCCCAGCTTAGGAAATTCTCAGTGCCTATAATGTAGAAAGACTATCAGACTTCAAATTTCTCAGCTCTCTATCAGCCACATAAAAAGTAAACAGCTACCATATAAGAACATACAATAAGAAAGTTCAAGCTATGCCTAGAAACACTGACCAAGATTACAGTAGTTCCTGGAACACTTAAAAATTGAACTGCTTCCACATACCAGTATCTCGACATAGGGAGCACCAAAAACAATCACAGGTTTTATCAACATGACTAAAGGTATGTGTATCTACTTGCATGCCCAGCAACACATTTCTGTTTCAAGTGCAAAGAATTTAAACAAAGCACTGCTTGCATCCAACACAATCCATGGATTAGTCTATGTAGCAGGTACAGTTTTGTCTTTCATGAAAATTATGCTCCATAGATCCTTACAATTGCAGGTTCACAAGGGATGAGTGAACTAGTACTGCATCTACTGCTAAATGCAGTGAGCTTCCTCCCTCTGCCTTTTCAACTAAATCTCTGAGTGTCATTAATCTAACTTTTCTCGTACTGTTTTCACCACATAGAAATCTCTCTCAAGAGTCAGTCATAAGATAGCTCTTCAAAAACACATGACAGCAGCGGGCAATTATTTCTTTCTGAGAGAAAAGCTGATGAGTTGAAATGAATTGTGAGAGGATATGGAAAAGAAGCTGATTTAACACTATTTGAAACAAAGATAGTCCAACACAAAACAAGCCCCATGTGTTTTCTCTTACTTCAGTCTAAAGACAGTTAATGCAATGTATACACCACAGCAGCTTCCAATGACCGATATACACACACTGACCATTTTGTCCTCTCTTGTTAACCTGTTTTGTTAAGGGGAAATTGGGATGGTACATTTAGGACTGTGTTCCATTCCTGTCAGCTAAACCAGTCCAGTGGTTCCTTTCTGCTATTACCCATGCTGCTTCTGTTGCAAAGGCCCAGCCCTATCCTTTTTTTTTCGCAAACCTCCAGTTCCACAACAGCCAGTTGACCAGATACTGACTTAAAGCAGACAGGTCCAATGAGTGCTGATGCAAGCATCCAAGGGGCATGCACATGCAGTCAGAATTGCAATTACTCCATTCTAGTAACAGTTCCATGGGACTTGACGATGCAAAATGGCACTTTATTGCATTCTTAAACTGTGACTCACAGTAAGTGTTCAGTGCTAATGCTCACTTGCACACCTGACTCTGTAATATTAGTTTGAGGTATTTCCTTACAAGATACCATCTTCCCTCATTGACTCAAAACCTGCCTGTGAACCTGTGCTGTGATTCTGATCTAGATTTAATTCCTGTTCTTCTTACAACATTTCAAGTAACACTGAGATTACTTCCTCGATCTGCCTCACTCTGGAATCACTCCAAGGGTTTCACATCACAGCTCAAAGCACAACAGATTCACAGGAACACCTTACACCAGTACTACTGCCCATCATACTGGGTGATGGCACTAAGGCCATAGCAGGCTTGTTGGGTGTTTAAAGATGCTGGAGTGCCAAGGAAGCAAAAGAATTCAAAGCAGGTACCATACTGTAGTCACTACTGCATGCAGTCTGTTAGTGGCCTGACAGGTAACACAGCATTGAGCCACCATAACAATCATTAATAGATACACAAGAACATTACAGATGTGTTGTGAAATAACTGGTTCTCCCACTACTACTACGGCATCCATAGAAAATCATCTACAACCACGGCACTATTACAAAAAAAAGTGACACCAACCTGCTGCAAAGTACTTACAGCCACATGGAAAGTGAGAACATTGCTGCATATTGTATACAGATAGGAGGTATTTAATGCAGGAGAGTTGCAAGTGTGGGGATACCACCAAATGAAGCAGCCATACATTTTTTTGTTTGGGGGGAGAATTCATCTTCTTGTAAAGTTCACTTTTGAGACAGTTTGTTCAAAAATAGTAAGCTGGAGCACAAATTCAAATACTAAAAGAAAAAATTGAAAGTCTAGATCTATCAAAACAGAATTAGATGCACTAATGTATCCTAGTTTTTTTGAAGGAAAAAAGCCTGAAAAAATGTAACAAGAGTAAAAGAGTATTTGTATGCTAGATTTCACAAGCATACAAAAATGGTTTTTCACTTTGATCAAATTTCAGTTTTCATGAGAAAGCAATACCAAGGCTATTTCCTGTCAAATGTGTGCCCTTGAGCTGCAGCAGAGTAACAGTAAAACTTCTGCCCTTCCCCCAAACAGCAATGCATTTTTTTGAGAAAAAGTAGCAATAATATTTTAATCTTTCACTGAAAATGAAAGCACCTGGCACTTCCCATTAAAAAGCCTCATGCTACGGCTCCAAACCTCACCCACAGGCTACTGTGATAACACAGCTTCAAGCACAAGGTCGGACTCTTTGCTTTCTTGCATCCCAGCAATTACTTGGTCTCTCCTCTGTGCCTATTCGTGAAAGTAACGGGAACTCAAAGTACTTGCCAACACTTTATCTGTGAAGTTCAAATTAAATCAGGCAGTGGGATCAATTACTGCTTGAAAAAACCTGCATAAATCCTGTTTCCTAAGGCTGATCACAAAGCTAGACTTACAGCTCCATACTGCCAAAGCCTCTCAATCCAATGGAATAGAATGAATCAATTCACATTACAAAGCTTTAATCAAAGAGCACCAGAGAGCAATTTTTAACCCTTCTGAGATTCACCTCTATAAAATACCTTGCAATTTAAACCACCACAGAACTCAGTTACTGGCTAAGTCAGGTACTTCAACTCTGAGCTTTCTGATACTTTTCTATAAATACACAACTTAGACTATTTTGTGTTAGTTATGTCACAAAGACTGTACCTAGGACAAAACACACCAGTGAGCACTGCTATAAGCAGTGCTTAGCACATACTTTACAGCTGTAAGGACACCAACAGAACTGAGACCTCCAGGTGCCTTTTAAGAGCATCTACTTTTGAACTCTGATCGAGTCATGCAAGAGTTAGGAACGTCCAATAAGCACAAGTCTAAGCATCTTAGGAATGCTAGTGCTCAACATAACACACACAAAGATTTCCAGCTGAACAGACATTTTGTACTGAACACCTTTTTCAAATTTCTGTTAATATATTCCATTCACTTACCATGTGGAATCTTTTGTACCTTCAAGTATGTTTAGATACCAAATAAACAAATTTTCAGTAATGTCAGTGAAATTTTATCACTGTTTTTCTTTTCAAATTCTTTAAGTGTTTGAACAGTTTGACACAAGACTTTGAATCATATTTTGTAGGTCACAAATTAACACATTAGGCTGGCAAAACTCAAGCTTTCACATATATGCATGGGCTTCAGAGTTAAGTCTGCAACTTGGTTTTGACTACCAAACAATTCAGCAACTAAGCCCTTAAAGCAGAGGTCCCTAACCATCACTAGCCCTCCTCTGAACATTATTTCAGTCTTGCTGTTGTAAATATGAACAATGTCCACTGTGAGCCTCAATCACTATCTTGGAGATGTTATCTCTGGCTCAGGTTACCACTTCCATAAAGAAAGTAGATGAGGAATCCTTGACTGATAAATGATTTCAAAGTGCTCAATTAATTATACTACAGAAATGCCAATATCAAATTCACTATCAATACAGTAAACGACACAAGACATCAAAATAAAGTTCTTCATCCAAAAGATTTAGCAGAAACATTGTTAAAGGAGTCTGCACTTTCTTACCCTGCTCTCTGAACACAATGCTTCACAAATGATAGTCCACAAAACCATATCACCTTTCAGTATTTTTTTAAATTTTGAAGAATTTTAAGGGTACAACGATTTGTTGGTGGTGGCGGGGTTTTTGTTTGTTAGGCTTGACAGTAACCTAGTTCAAGCACCGGGGAACTACTGCCTTACCATACTGTTTTTCTCACTTTACTACAAACATATGATTCTTGAGAAGAGTGCCAAATCCCTCATACTCACCACTCCTTCCTCCACCATGTTGCCATTTCAGTCATCAACCCAGCCATTGTCCAGACCCTCCAGTTAATACTAACTTTGTTAGACTCTTCAAATCCTTCGGAATACTTTGGCAAGTGAGAACAATGAACCATTTTTACTTTAGAAGTTATTTGGAGCTATTGCAGGAGGTTATTTTACAGAACTTAATGGAACAGAATTTCAAAGGAGTAAAGGGGAAAAAAAACCAAACACAAAAAACTCCCAGCCCAAACCTGTTAAGTGTACTCTGCCTCCATTATCCTGACTACTCACTTTCTTGCCACTTTGTTTACACTCTCTCTCTGATAAGGGCTGCTCAACAGGCATGCCAGGTAACAGTTCTTAACCGAGATAGCTCTTGACTAACTATTAAACCATAACCTATGTCCTTTCTCCTTAGCAGTTGCTAATAATTTCAGGGCTCCTTTCTATTAACTGTATTCTACATCATGAATATACCAAAAAAATCATACCCTAAACTTTTATTCCAAATAAGACAAAGCTGAATGCGAAGCACCACCGGAGTGCAATCAGCGTAAAATATAAGTAATTACAAGACAGTTTTGCACTTTGCAATTCTCAGTGAAAGGGCAACCCAAAAGGCAACTCTGAAGAAGTTCCTTAAACCCAGGAGATCTACCCAGCAGAGGACTCAACCTATGGTATTTCTTTACACTCCTTCTCAGTGTGGGTTGTGCTGTGCAACTGTTTCTCAAACATATCTGGCAGTATACAATTACCACCCAAACGTCCCTTCAGTCATTCATTATCAAGAATACTTTTAGGATTTTAGTTTATATTTTTAAGTGAAATGCCATTAAATAACAGGCAACCACAGAAAGTGCCACTTGTGAGAGATATCTATCCTCAGATTTAACACCTTATCACAGCATCTATGCCAATAAACAGACTCTCCTATATATTCGAATTAAACTGTGTTCTTTCTATTAGAAGTGTTATACAGTGTAGTAGTGTATGGAAATACATAAAGACTGTTTTCTGAACAATACTGTAACTCGGAGGACTAAAAAGACAGTGCAAGCACACACAGGTATGTTAACACAGACACAGGTGTTATAACAGGTGTTTACAAGGGTTATTTGGGCAACACAGCACGATCAACAAGCTTGTGCTTGCATAGGAAGCAGTTACCACGTTACTGAAAAATGTAAAAAATCAACGAACTCGGGCAGCGCTCACTGCCTGTAAATACAGGTGTACCAGCTTGTTAGGTATTCACTTCTTACTTTGCTTTTGTCTCAAGCGCACGCAGAAGCACTGAATGAAGAGCTGCTCACCCTCCCAGCCACACTAGATGTGCTTCCCCGCTCAGCCATCGGGGAGGATCGGCACTGACTCTAACGCGCGACTTGAAGACCAAGGATTCTATTTCCCCGAGAAGGGAACCGTCTGTTGAAACAATACAAACAGGCAGTTCCTGGCATCAGCGCTCGCACCCCACCTCCCCAAAACAAACAAACAAACAAACAAAAAAATCCAAGCGAAGCGCCCCGCGCGTGCCGAATGCCAGCAGGGCCAGGAGGGGAGGGGAGGCTGGGTTTGCCCGGGCGCAGCGGAGCGGGAGCAGCAGCGGGGCGGGAGTGGCCCCGGTCCCGATCCCGGGGCTGCTCCGGGCGGGAACGCCGCCGCGGCCCGCGCGTCCCCGCCCGCCGNGGGAGGGAAGGAGGGAGGGAGAGCTGCCGTCGCCATGACAACTTCCAGGGGGAGGGAAAACTTCAAATCCCAACCGTCAGTGCAGGAGCGGCTCCCTCTTAAAGGCGCACGCACACACACACACACAGAGGCGGGTTCCCTTCCCCCCTCCGCCCCC
>VZTJ01002253.1:2317386-2336318 GCA_013397795.1 Orthonyx spaldingii | reverse complement strand
CTCCGGCCCGGCCAGGGCAGGCGGCGGCAAGGCACGCCGGGAGCTGTAGTTCGTGAGGGAGGGGAGCGGCGCCGCCCCCGAGGTTTCTCCCCGGGTAGGCAGCGCAGCCGGCCCTGCCAGCGGCCCCAGCGCCCCGCGCCCATAGCGTCTCAGAAACCGGCGCGGGTCTCGCCTTCATCCCACCGTCTGCGCTGGTGCTGCTTGAAGCGGGACTCCTGGCTCAGGTGCCCCCGCCGCCTCTTCCAGCCCCTCGCCCACACCTGCCCCGGGCCTGCCGCCAGCCCCCTCCCCCTCCGCCCCTGCCACCGCCGCACGGACGCGGCTGTCACACAGCGCTGTGCCTTCCCAACCAGCTCGCTAGAGTCACTCCGTAGGGAGATTTTCAAAGTTCTCTGAACCGCTGCCCGGTTCACCAGGCTGTTTCCAACGGCTTGGCTTTCAGTGCAGTTTTTATGGGGGCGTTGGTCATGGAGAGCCGGACAGGGAGGTTTGCTGGGGACTGGCGTCACACAGCCTTATCTCCCACCACCCCTTTGGAAAAGACTAGCGTGGAAACCAGGAACCAAATCAGTTCAGCTCAGTATCTGGGAGCACGCCTGAGAAGGCTTACTATCAACCTACAAACTGAAGTCAGATTAAGGTAACTGCAAGAAAGTTAACACACAAACGTCAGATTGGATTACTTGGAGCATTTGACAACCGCTTGGATGGGCGGTTGTGCTGCTCTGCACAGTCACCCTCGTGTTGTGCCTCCAGCACAAGACACATAACCCTCCGCACCAGTCTAATGTGACAATCGCTACCCATGTCTTGCAAGACAGCAATTAGCAGGCTTTAACTCCCTAGACGGAAAAATCAAGATCCTGCAGTTTTCTCAGATCCTGGTGCGTATTTGAGTGCCTCCTCCTCCCCCGTGCTCCCTTCTTATAATAGTCTTTGTAAACAGTGTTACTTCAGCAAGAAATTACATTTTCTGTGCTTATTTGAAGGTTGTGGTAGAAAACAGGATTTAATAAGGCAATAGAAAAGACAAGGCACCATTGCTTCTCCCCTTACTCCTCTATATGGATTGAAAGAACAAGGCTGGAAAGAACCAAATCACTCTATCTATACAAAATTTTCTTGTTCTAGAGCATGAGCAGAGTTAACAGCAGCAATACTGCGTCAAAACTGTGGAAGAGCTTCAAGTTTGAACAATGAAGGGGAAGTTGTTCCCCATTCATTCATCCCTCTACATATCTGTGTAGACTGTCAGAAGCAAGGCTATGTAGGAGTGGAGCCCTTACCATCTTTTAGTGGAGCATATCAGGAAAAATGCAGGACTGGAAGTTCAGGTGAAAAGGCAGCCTCTTGCTTCCTCTATCTCTTCATCGTGGCAGCCAGCAATAAATAAGCAGCAACTTACCAATCTCCTTCACCTCAGATCTGTTGCAAGTACCTCGGGTACTTACACTGGTCTTTCAAACAGCAACAAAAATTTTCAGTCTTGCCTCAAAGAAATGGCAAAACCCAAGGTAATTCAGAGAAGACAAAACCCACACAAACTAAAATGTAACCTTATTTGGATAATGCATTGGTTTCAAACTAATAGTAACCCTCCTGTAATAAATTTTTTTTTTTTTTTTTGCTGTAAGACTGGTAAAAAAAAAAAAATCTGCCATGCATTGGCCTCTATTGCAAACCTAACCTGGTGGATATTTCCGTTTGAACTTCATAAAGATTTTCTTTTTTTATGGGTGAAGGGTGAATCACATTCAGTGATTGCTTGTAGAGGACGGTCCTGAAGATCAGTTCTGCTTCCACTGGAATGAACAAAACTTTGGGAACAGATGGCAGATCACATAATAGTTTTTGTAAAAAAATTTCATAAAATAAACATTGTCACTTCTGCAAAACAGCTAATTGATCTTAATGAATTCAACACAGAGGAATTTTAAATGAATGGTCTTTAACTGAATCCCTGAGCTTATGTGACATGAATCAGTTTCATAGCGACACAAATGTTCCACATCAGAAGAGTTTTATTTTGAGGTTTCTGTGATTAAATAAAGAGTAGGGAAGGAACTACACCCCTCCTCTCATTTTGCGAATTTTTTGTTGCAGTTTCAAGGTTTCTCCTGTTTGAGAGACTTCTCCAGACATGAAAGAAGAAGTAACAAAACTAAAAAGCTTGGTGGGCAGATTCAGAGAGAAGGAGGAGAAAAGGAGAAAGGAAGCATTTCTGACTGAATTTTTATAGTTGCCTAGGTTTTGAACTCTTAGTCCTTCTGAAAATACTGCCTAGAAATCAGATATGCTGTGGAGACTAGTTTTGCACCACTCCCTCCCTTGGAGATGTTTTATTTTTCCAAACAAAACTGAACCAGGTGAGCCAAGGATCCTGCTTCATCAAGCCTTCAGGGATATTATTTTTACATTAACAGTACTGGTTTTTCTTCTCTATGAAAATGACTTTCCAGCCAAGAGATTACTTCTTATGTGGATTTGTACTTGATTTTATAGAAGCATTTCCAGTTTTCTGAACAAGGGCTGGATCAAAACTCCAAGGCTGATTGAGGGCAGAAGCTGGAGCAGTGAGGGATAGTTTCAATTTAGTTAATTTTAGCTGCCTGTCCTAGCTAATTTTTATGGGATCAGAGTGCCAGTTACTTAGAAATGGCTCTGGAGACAAAGTCCAGTAAATTTTTTTTTGAAGCTACAGGAATTATTACTGCTGTTCTTCCTGTATTTTTCATCTCATATTAATTTTAGGATAAAGAGAGATTAAAATAGTCACAGATGCTTACAGTTTGATACCACAACCCCATCAAAATCTGACATTTTGAATTAATTTTTTGAACACATTGGGGAGATTTAACTATCTTATTGAAACATTGCAAAATTGTTCATCACCAAAACCTCTTTATAATTAATCCCCAAAGGTGAAATTCACTCCTGTACAGACAGCTTTGCACGGCTCTTTGTCACATAAGTACTGCTTTATGGAAACTGGGGGCAAGGATGAAGTGTAATTAAAACAGTCTAACTTGAACAGTCAAAACCTTGTAGCAAGCCTTCTGCAGATGCAATCTGCAAGTGAATACATCCTTCAGTGGTGAGGTCCTCTCTCACATGAATGCAATTTGTAAATCTTGAAATTGACAATGTCTTGGTAAAACAGAAGGGGTTAAATGATCAATTGTGTGATAGCTTTATGAATGATTATTGCAGATAATCATTGATACTTGAAAGATATACTGCAACAGAAAATAAAAGGGTGGAAATCATGACGCTAGAGGACACTTCACCATAAACACTGCATGGTTATTTAGATACAGAATCTAAAAAACTGAGTAAGGGTTATTTAGTAAGTCATGGGAATAGTAGTTTGCATATACAAATACAGACAGCAGATAACTCCACTATTCCAAGTTCAATATACAGCTTATTCTTTTTCCTTCAGCAGAGGCAGCTGGACCAGCATCTGTAGAGCAGTACAGCAAGAATGCTGAGAGAGAGGGGCCAGCCCATTATCTATCACTTCCCTGTCTGCGGTGGCAGGCAGCACACCCCAGGTTAAAAGATTATCCCTAATCTAGTAGTTTAGACTTTGAATTTTCATGATAACCTCTATCAGTGTGAAGATGCACAAAAATATGTTCATAATCCAGATGTTGCTGATATCTGGATTAGGGCTTTGAAAGTTAAATGCCAAACATTTCTTTTCTTTGTCGTCAGTTCTAAATGAAAATGAAGGGAAAATGAAAGATCAAACTCTTAACAGGAACAATTGGAAAAGTTTCCATTTCACACACAAGTGAAAGAATGAGCTTTTTAATAGAGCAGAAAAGTCAGGCAACTTCAGGTCTCCTCACTGGCTTTTGGATCACCAGGAGGAAGTATGATTTGTAAGCATTTCAGGTTTAGATCTTTTATCTCTTTGTGCTCATATAAAATTCAAAATAGTTTACAAATGGTGACGGGTGGAGAGACTATAACAATATCTAATATCTTACAGAAAAAGAAAGAAATTATCTGTTACACCTGAAATTTTAGGGTACATAGAATATTGTGAGTTGGAAGGAATCCATATGGATCATTGAGTCCAACTCCTGGCCCTGCACAGGAAAAACCCCCAAATCACATCACACCTATAGGGTATATCTCAGGATATATGTTTAGTGTTCAGTGACTGTGTATTTCAGTAGAATATACAATTAAAAGTACTGCTGCCTCCTAATTACAGGGTGTTTTTTTGTGGAGCTCATTGGCATTAGCTGATTCCACTACCTGTATTTCTGCTCCTGCTATTGACCTAATTCTAAGTACATGAAACATGATTATTGCAAGCAATGGCCATTTTTTACAAACATCTTTGTCCTTTGTATAGGAAGGTAAAAAATGGGAATATGATTCTTGTATTCTAGCAGTAGTGCTCTTAAATCTGTGAGCATCTAACTAGGCGAAACAAAGTTTGTATCTGAGCGGATGCACTCTTATCACATCATCTAATTAGCTTAGCGAAAAGCAGGCAGGCTTTCAAGAACACCAATATTCTTCATGTTCTGTCTACTTGTATCAGCTGGTATAGTTAGAGATGTCACTTCCATATATCAAACTAGCCTTGTTTGTAGCAAGCAAGCATTATAACAAAACTCAACAGTAAATGTTTATAAAATACATGCACTTGTTTTTATGTGGGTAACTAAGACATGAGTAGAGCTCTCAGCTTATACCATTTTAGAATATACAGTGAAATTTTCATAGGTTATTTTCAGGTCTTTGTTTATTGTTACTGTTTAGAGACTAAGGATCTGGTGATACTGGGGCCAAAGGGCCATGATCTCATCACACGCATGTTCTGCTACACAAGAACACACATGTATGAAGGCTGCATTGTATTTAGGCAAACTCCTAGAGCTGGAAAAACAACCACACAACTTTTGTGGCGAGCTGAGCACACTTGATTATAGTAAAATCATGTTATTTTATAGAATCATTCCTCAAAGCAGAGCTGTTTCGGCAAGGCAGAAAAATGTAGGACTTTAAACAACACAGGCTTGTAAGGTGAAATCAAATATTAATATATAACTATATGAAAGACTCCATAGTGTTATAAAAACCAAGTAGAACAGCAACTTTTGTTCAGTACTAATTTAAAATATTTATTATTCTCAAAGTGTTCTTATGAGGATGATATATCTGGTTTCAGTACTAGTTCTGGCAGAAAAAGGTGTGTTAGTGAAAGCAGTCAGTTTGAAATGCCAAAAAATAACAAATTATTCTACTGTAGATTAGACTGCTGTTTTATGTCCTTATTTGACTATTAAAATTAAATTTGGAGGGAAGGTAAAATATGATATATACTCCTAAGTGATGTCTATATAGCACTATCTATCAAATATGGCTATTTTTCCTTCCATTTAAACTGTTATCCCATGTTCCACACAGCCGAGTAATGTCACTCACTCTCTCTAAAGTTTCCCATGTGGCCAAGTAATTTAAGTATGCCATCACCAGAGCAACTCTGCAGCTGAAAATATACTGCTATTAAATCCAGAGAGAATAGAACACTAATTGCAGCTTAATATTAGAGATGGACATGAAATACTGAGCCAGCCATCAGAGAATGCACTGGTAATCCAAACTTGTGTTATAATTGAAAAGACAAAGAACTGTTTATGTCTTCATGAATGACTTTTAAAAATACAGTAGCTAAGAACTTGCTAAATCTAAGTAAGACAAGGACTGCTACTTCTGTTGCAGACTACAGCTTAATTATTATTTAAGCTAAGGAAGAAGCTCTTTCCCCAAAACCTACCCTTCCTTGTATGGAATGTCACACTGGGTAGGTTTCCCTGCATGAAAGTTGTACCAACAGAGCATGTGACAATATAGAGCACATGTGGAGCATCACACGTGGGAGGTGGTTCCTTTTCCCTGAAGGACTGCAATCTAAATGGAAAGAGAGAGTATTGGAAAAGCAACACCCAGGTCTCAAGCTGGCTGCTCCAAGAGAGCCACTGCCCAGAAAGCAGAGCACAGGGTATCACTTCCTAGGTCTTCAGCATCCCCTCAGAAGTGGATGTGTGTGTGAGTCAGTGAGGAGGAAGGTGTATTCCTGTAACAGGTTTTTGGTTTCACTGCAGAAATTCATGTTTTGGAGTCCTTTGCACCTCTTTCCAGCTGCAGTTTCCAGAACAGGCTGCAATTTTATAACCAACTTAACCAGCAATCCACCATGGATGCTAGTCACTTGGGTAAAGCAGTTTATTTCCTGTAACATCACTTGCAGAATTATTGCCTCTTGAAGTAGAACTATTCATGGATTGATTTAGAACAACTGTTTTTATTACATCTTTAGGATTCATCTTATCGATTTTAGGTATAACCTTTCTTTTAGCTGAATTGCATGTGGTTTAGGTTATGTTGTGAATCCCCCCACTGATCTCCCCTTTCCCTCTTTTCCTACCAATTCCGTATCTTCATTTCCAAACTAAACTTCTTGAATTGAAAAAAAGTAGAAGAAAAAGAAAAGAAGGAATGTTGTGTGTGAAATTCACTATCCTTTTCGCAAAACAGAGCGAGTAATATGATTTCTCAAACCCAAAATAAATTCAGTAAAAAAGGACCTGGTTGTTACTGAAATGCAACTCTTTCAGTAGCTAGATCAGTGTTGTGGGGTTTAGTTTGCTGTGACCTTAGATTTCTTCACATAACTGCATTCTTGAAATATTTGTGTTTTTGTCTGCTAGTTCTCAACAAGTATATTTTCATGTGGTTATAATCATTCTCAGTAGTGCGCAAAAGTACTGAAAATAACATTTCTATTTTGTAAAGGCAGTTAATTCAATATAACCAAGATGTTATCTTATTTTCTCTTTTTTCATACTGAGATTTTAAAATCCTACATGGAATGGGTTTTTTTGTTCATGGTATTTCTCAAGTAGTTTTTTGTAAACTTTATTATTTTCTTGCACTTACCATTTTCACATTAATTTTTAAAGACTGTTTTTGTATGAGGTTAATTCAAAAAAGTAACAGAACAAGTATATATTCATATTAAGTATTCCATTTTAGGACTACATTAAGTAATCCCCTCAGCTAATAAAAAAATGAAGTCACAGTAGGCTGAATATGACAAACTGAACAGTTTCTCATTGGATTCCTGCTGAGAAAAGTAGACAGCAGAGATGATCTATTGCAGATCATCATGAGAAAAAACATGATATTGCTGTTGTCCTTTCCCATAATTTGATCATCCTTGAAAAAGCCTTTTTCATTTCTAGTATTCATGAGCTGAGATGCAAAGAGAAGGAATCCTTTCCTTCTTTATCTCACACAAGGCAACTTCCCCTAAAAACCTGGACATTTTGAGGGTTTAATCCTTTTCCTCCTCTTGTTTAAAATTGAAGTGTTTAATTTCCCACCATTTGCCATGAAGAATGTTTTCACAGCTAGATATCTCTATTTCCTGGCAATACCTTCCCACAGTGCAGAACAAGCTGGCTGAGAAACTGGTGTGCAACACTTCCGAGCAATGCTGGGATCCCTCTCCTTCAAGTTTGGGCCCAGTGCCACAGTGATTCAAATCTATTCCTTCTCTATCCATTCTCTCTAGTCTGTTACATTCCATTTTACATTTTTTCTTGCCTTTCTGCTTAGGGCTGAGTCAAGGTATGTTTTCAACCTTTTCTGCGCTATAATGTTTGTAGTTTCTTTCAAAGGAAAGCCAAGAGGCTCCTGTCTTCTGGTTCTAGAGTCTTGGGCTTAAAGAAACAACAGAATTTGTAATGCAAGTGTTAGACCTGACAATGTTTTGTTCTTTAAGGTAGAAACTCTATCTTAATTGTAGTGTTTTACTATTAAAAATAAAAAAATTAACCACTTAAATGTTACACAAATATTTTTACAAGCCAATGCTGTACCACCACTTCATCAGATTTGACTGACAAGGCTCCATAGTGAGTACTTTTCATACGCTTGTAATAAACCCTTCCCAATGAGATGATTTCTCATATTCTTAGCCTTTTATGAATTCTCACAACCAGGTTTTGCTCAACATTTACCAATCAGGTGTTGCTGTCTTAATATAGATTCTAGTGAGATTGAACTAATCCATCAGACTAGAGGGTCAAAGGAAGTACTCGGAATGTCTTAAGCCAACAGCATTTGTTGCTGATGATTGAAGTGGGCTCTGGTCTTTCATTATTGTATCTACAGGTCTATGAAACTGGAATAGATTTAGCTAAAAACTCCTTGCAGAAATTGCATAAGCTTTTAAAATCCAAGGCAATTTTGATCTTGAATTCTGTGCCCAGTGAAGGGATAACAGTAACAAGTTTCCTACCTCTGTGCAGTTACAAAACGTTTCTTAAATTTAACCAAACATGCCAATTCTCATCTTGCTGTTTCTTATCTCTGCAGAACTAAATGCAATCACAGCATTCTGAGGTTTGAAATTTTTTTTCTAGGACACACATTCTCCGGTTATTTTCAGCTTCACAAAGCATTTGGTTAGAACAGCCATATTTTCTCTTGTTAAAGATATCTAAGAGGACTGTGATTAATGTTTAAAGAGCTCCATGTGTACCCAATTATGAAACCAATTAATTTAGTCAAAGACTAGATTAACTGCCATCTGTGGCCTGATTGTTTCTTAAATTTGAGTACCTCTGATCAAAGTTGTCATAAACAGTCTTACACAGCATGTGACAAATCAATGTCATCCAAGGATATCTTGATTTATAAAGAGAGTTCATCATTAAGTGTTCAATATTATTACACAACTTCTATCAACATTCTTTACAGCATATATTATTTGGGATGCATTTTATTTGTTTCACTAGAAGTGAAACCTGGGAGTTTGCTAATAACATAATGGTGCAGTTACTTATGTAATAGATAATACAGAAACCATACCTAGGATGAGATGATAAATATACACACAGTAGAGGACAAGAGCCAAGGGGAAGGCATGAAACACAAGCAAGCTGGAGAAACAAATGAAGCAGGAACTTGAGCTCAGATTGGCCCTCATGATAAGACTTTGCATGGATATACAGCTGGTCACCAAGCAGCCATGCTCCTATTCAGCTACTTGATTTTGCTTTTCTCTTTTACACTTCACAGTGACCCTTCATACAGTATATGATGTTCAGCTGTTCTCTCCAACATGGGAATTGACTATATATCTACAGCTAGAATTTACTCTGAGAAGCACATCTGTGCTCTGACTAGAGCAGAGAGAATGAGGTAGTATGTTTATTTAAAGATGGAAACTTAAACAATGGTGGAAATTGTAGACATGGGAAAATGGTCACCCTTTTGATCATCTGGAAAGACATTTCCTCTTAGTTACAAAGGTATTCAACCAAGCAATAACATGCCATGGAGCAGAGAAACGCATGTAAACCAAATCTTTCTGAGCCAGTATGCTTCCTTAAAATGCTAGTTTGTAACATTGGAAGCAACAAAAACACCTTAAAGGTGAAGAAACAGTTCAATTCCATGTAGAAACCAGATCACTTGCAATAGATTTTATTCTCTCATAAACAAAACAACACATATGTATACACACACACACATAAATATCCCTATGTACACATACAAAACCCAGTAGCAATTCCTTGGCATGCACACAAAGCTCAGTATGAAAATTAAAGTCAAAAGAAAGGAATACTGAAACAAGTAAATATTCTTACAGATTTTTTCTTCCTTCACATTCCCTCTTACTAATATGACAAAAATTAGAGACATGGGTAAGTGGGATCTTACCAGTGTGGCAAAAATATGCAAAGAAAGGGTCATTATGACAGTTTTTCCTACTGCCTATTGAGAAGAAATACAGCTTCTTTGTATAAGTGACAGGCAAGAGTAGCTAGAGAAAGAGGTTGTAAAGAAATCCTCTTGTGACAGGGTATACAAACCTCTAAGCTCCATAAGCTTCTTGAAGTTTCATTTTAGAGAACTTTCTTTTCATTTGATATTGCTTGCTTAAGAAATGATGACTTAGAAATCAAATTTCCTCAAAATATTAAGTGATCTGGTAGTACTCTTTCATTTCTCGCTGAAAAGGAGTGGGGATCCTGGAGTTTAGGGAAAGCTTATTTGAAGATCTGCTCGCTTGCCTCTAACTTAACTAACATTCCTATCTCTAGCATATACTATGGGCTTTTAGTCAATATCAGCAGATTTATTATCTAAAAAACCCCAACAAACAACAAAACAATGAAGCAAACCCAAAACACAACAAAAAAACCCCTGTAACGTGACATCTTCAAAGGAACCAGAGCAAAGGAAAATATATTCAAAAAATTACCCAGTACAAGAGCTGAGAATTGCAAAACACAAGCTCATCACTCCCTAAATTAGGGCTTGTGGTGGTTTCACCCCAGCCAGCAACCAAGGCCCACACAGCCACTCACTCAATCCCCCATCAGTGGGATTGGGGAGCAAATTAGAAGGGTAAAAGCTGGAAAACTCGTGGGTTGAGATGAAGAGAGTTTAATAGGTAAAACAAAAGTTGCTCACACAAGTAAAGCAAAACAAGGAATTAATTTACTGCTCCCTGTGGGCTGGCAGGTGTTCAGCCATTCCCAGCAGAGCAGGGCCCCATCACACATAATGGTGACTTGGGAAGACAAACACCATCACTCCACGTGTCCCCCACTTTTACCCTGGACTTTATATACAGAGGATGATATCATATCATCTGGAAGGCCCCTTTGATCAGTTTGGGTCACTTGTCCTGGCTGCGTCCCCTCCCAGCTTCCCATGTACACCCAATTTCCTTGCCAGTGTGGCAGTATGAAAAACAGAAAAGGCCTTGGCTCTTTGTAGGCCCTGCTCAGCAATACCAAAACCATCTCTACATTATCAACACTGTGTTCAGCACAAATCCAAAACACAACTGCATCCCAGCCCCTGGAAAAAAAATTACCCCAGATGAAACTGGCACAGCTATAATCAATATCTGTTTCCTTTTTTTTTAACCTTTCTTCTAAAAGAGATGCATTTCTGATTAGAAAATAGAACACAAAAGCTATTTTTATCTAACCTGATTACCCAAGCTTAGCTCTATAACCAGGCCTATTACAACAGTCAATTGAACTTTTTGTACATAGTTTACTCTGTGTTATGCTTTGTTAATAAACCTGTGACTGGGCACAGAGAGAACAGCTACCTCTCTCTACTGCTCTGGGTGTTGCACTCTGCTCAGGTGAAGTCCATAGGGAGAGGGAGCAGTTAACCATATTCACCTGGGAGAAGCTGTTAGCGAAATAATAGGATTACAATAAGTGATTTCTTTACTACTTGATGAGAAAAAGTCTTGACTTGTTAGGAGGGTGAGAAAAAAATCTGAGGAAGAGGACATAGTGAATTTCTACAGAAAACAAATTTGTAAAAGAGTTAGGGTTAAGTTGCAGTAGCACTAATACTCAAATAGTCAAGCCTCAGAGGGAATAGAAGGAATTTGTTTTTGCTGGTGCGTTTGTAAAGATTGTTTTTAGTTTGGGGAGTTTCTGAGTAAGAAAAAATAACTTCAAGGAAGGTTGTAGCCTCTAGGGACTTAGCAGGTAGGGAACAGATTTTTTCTCAGACAATTTTTTAAACATGTCTCAATATTTCTGAATTTGCTCTCATTACAGGAATAGTTTGTTCTACTTTATTATTTGTCCAAAAGAAATATTTCTTTTTAGGGATTATAAATCTATCACATCTTTGGGTGACTTTATCTTTAAAAAAAGGAGATAATGTCAAGCTTCTGCCTGAATTTGAGTTCTTTTTTTTTTATAACTTCAAGACTTGATCTTACCAGAATATTTATGTGGACAAGTGTTTGCTCTTCCAATAATTCCATCCTAACTTACTTGACCACAGGTAAAAATAAAGATCTTTGTGTTCTTGTTTCATTACTCAGCTCTGTATCTGCAAAATAATTGTTTCATTTGTCATCCTTTAACCATTTTTGTCACTTTTTCCGAGGTGAATGTTTAGTAAAGCTTGGTTTAAACTATGCAAGATTGAAGCTATGTATGGTATCTTTTCGTTCTGGAAAAAAGTGTAATACCAAACTTGAAATATAACAGGCACAAGGATAGTTCCCTACCCCTGAAATGAAATGCAGTGAGTACTTAACAACCTGAACAACAATTTTAGAGAGCAAAGATCAAACTATGGATTAATAGGTGCCCTTGCTGATGCTGTAACTGTTGTAACTACATCTGTATCAATTCTGGTGTGAGCAGAATAAACTACATTTATGGAAACCTGGAAGTTTTTCAGAACAGCTAATGATATTGTTTCTTCTTTTTATGACATTTTAGAGAATGTTCAGTAAACACAAAGGTGTGCAAGTGTTTTTGTATGAATTCAGGGAACATAAAACATTCTATGCTGAATAATCATTTTCGAGAATAAATATCTGGTTGTTTACAATGAGCAATAGGATTATACTAATTCTTGATCATGTTTTCTTATTTATTGTGATTTTTAAAGTTTGCTTTAACAATATCAGCTGTATGCATTTCCAGTTCTTTAAACATTAACATTTTAATTAAACTGCACTGAAATTATGTCCTTGTAAATATTTACTCAGAAAGCTTCTTACCAAGGCGGGGGACAGGAAACATACACTGAACAGTTATGGTTGGAATTACTGCAAACCTAACAACCGTATCTATTTAGCAATAAGTAAAAATTAAGGTAAGGTAAGAAATGGTACAAATTGTTATAGTATGAGGGAAAGCAAAAGGGAAATGAAATGTTTTTGTATAAATAGGCTATTGCTTAGAAACATATCAATCTCAAATTACAAAAATCAAACAGATTTCTAAATAAAGGTCAAACTGGTATGACAGCACTGAAAAAACTAACAAAACTAGCATGGATAGAATTTACTTAGCTTCATTTCCCTTCCTTTAACCTGAATACTTTCTTTCCCTGCTTCTGTGTAGAATTATAAAATGGAATCTACTTAAAGATATAGTTATCGGTTATACCACTATATGGCTCTAATTCAGGAAAGCACTTAAGTAAGTGATTAACTTCAAGCATCCACTTACCCACTTTCCTAATTATGAACTTAAGTGCATACCAAAAGTTCTTTCCTGCATTGGTTTCATACTACACCTGTTGACTGCAGCAGAGCACAGCGCTATCTGAGCCAGTCCGAAAGGACCTGGAAATGGTCTATAGGCACAGCTACCTGGCACTTGGGGTGAGTTCACTGACTGGCTTCCAGTGCTCAAGCTGCCTTGGGAAGGCCTGTTGTGCAGCTTGCAGTATAAATGCTTCCTTCTGTTCTTCTCCTCCAGTTTCTGCAGAGCATTTCCCTCTCTATTTTTCCAATATATTGCTATTCCTTTTGTAGGAAATTAGAGGAGTTGTATAGTAGCTCAAATAAAGGGCTTATGATCATGAAGCCTAAAGTGATGATCCAAAAAGACCTTACTCAGTAGCTCTTTTATTCTAGATGCCCTTAACTTCCTTTGTGTATTTTCTTTTTAACGTGTATATATGTCTAGACACTTGCTATTGTGCATGTCCTGCTTGGAGTTTTCCTATGTTCTACCTTAATCTGGCAGCAATCTGGGAACCATTTCTTTACCAAATCCTCTAAGCAGCTTCATCTGGGAAGTATTCTCAGAGCATACCTAATACTGACTAGATTAGGCCCCTGACAAAATGCACTTGTAATGTTTTTTTCTAAATCAGTGCTAGGAATCACTTTCTGTAATGGCAGCTACAACAACCTGCAGACAGTTATTGAGTATTCCTATCTTTAACAGAAATGTCCTAATCAATAAGTTAAAGTTGGGCTCTCCCTTTCTGATCCAATTTATGACTAATTCCTTTCTGCATGATGTCACAGTGTCAGTAGTATAAATAGAGGGCACACTCTCCTCCAAATCACCAAGAAGTTCATGGTTACAGATATTTCTTGAAAGAGAGAGGTTTAAATCCCTGCAGATGGAACCAAGAGTGGAGTCTGGATCACCTTGTTGAGTTTTTTTATTTAAGAGGTGAGGATGCATTGCCAAGAAGGATTTGTCAGAGCTAACCTGGAAGCTTAAGTCTCAAGGATGGCTTATCACTGGATATTTTGGGAAACCCATAGAGTTAGAAGGTGAACCATTGGCAAGGGAGGACTTGATGTTCCACTGAATTATTATATACCTCATAAGAAGAAAGAAACTTCCTGCTGTCTGTTTCATTCACCATAGTGCTTATAATTTCTCTTAAAAATCTTGAGTTTAAATGATTTGTGCATTTAAACATCAAAACTCCTATAACACTTTTCTGGACCGAAAGGCTATGTTCATATCAGCAAGAGGCTTTCCTCTTTGAACCTGTAGAGTTATGCACTGGTGATTGTGTCTTATGTTCCTGTTATTTATATTTTTTCGAGGCTTTCTTTGAGCTTGCAGTAATCTGTCCTCTGGCCTGGATGTCTGGCCAGGAGTGGGCACTATTAGCCATGCTTCTGGTCCATACCTTCTAGCTTAGTTTTATCTGAAAAGAATGCAGATTTTGGACTCTAAACCAGTTCCATGAAGTAGAGCATATTAGGTGGCAATGAGTGGGAAACATGCTTGAGAACAGTAGTCTTTGATTGAACTAAAATGCTAATGTAACATAATATTCCTTCAGTTAAGATAATGATGCAATTTATTAATAGCATCATACCTTGCTGATGGTGTTGAAACATGAGCACTATTTTGCTCAGGACTTGGATATACCTGAAAGAACTATGTAAGTAAATACAAGAGAGTAACTCCATACTATTTCAGAACAAGTAATGAATTCAATGATTAGAGTAGTAAGGTTTTTTTGTTAAATGGGTGCTTATTTTCTAACAAAATGAGGAGATGGTCTTTTAGCATCTTTCAACATATAAACACAAAAATATTTACTAGATGTTCCTGCAATTAAAAAAATCCAATAAAACTTCCAGAAAATCTTTTTGAACTCTTGCATCTGGCATTTAACAGCTCTTTCGCTCTGCTGACCATGCTGCTTTTGATGCAGCCCAGGATGCTGTTGGCTTTCTGGGCTGTGAGCGCACATTGCTGGGTCATGTTGATCTTCTCATCAGTCAACACCCCCAAGTCTCTCTCCTCAAGGCTGCTCTCAATCCGTTCTCCTGCCAGCCTGCATTTTTTCTTGGGATTGCCCTGACCCAGGTGCAGGACCTTAACTTGGTCTCATTGAATTTCATGGTAAATAACATATTGAAGAGTGGTTCAATAATAGACTAAAACAAGACCAGTGTTGATCTGCTCTTAGATATAAATGCAAACAAAGGTTTTCTGGGCTTAATTTTAACGATGGTATTTTTAATCTCTAATTTCTTGGTCCCATATCTTTGCAAGTTTCACTTAAGTTAACAGGATATTTGCGCAGATATCCTGTTGGTGCAAACCCTCTGGTTTTTAAACCCCACATCTGCTGTTTGGAATTGTAATTAACTCACTGAAATTGTTTTAAAGATGTATAAAAAGTGAAGACATGATTTGAACAGAAAAAGACTCAAATCTGCATAGAAGCCTGATATATGGACAGAGTTAAATGCCAGCTGGGTTACTGAAGATTTAGATCATATAATTGTGAGTGTTTCAGAGAATTTTATTGTAGTAAGTACACTCGGGCACACTCAAGTCAATATCAATCATCAGAAAGATATAAAGTAAATAAGTACTCACATAAGTAAAGCTATAACTCAGAAGAGACAGGTAATTGTATACATAAAAGTAACATCCTTGCTGCAAATTTGTCCCCTGGTTGTGTCCCCATTATATCTCTCTCCAGATTCTCACTAAAGTTACAATGGACATTAATTTTGCACACACTGTGCTCAGTAATACTGCCATCTTCATCACTTATATCAGATAACTGACTTGATTTAGAAGATTTTTTTCCGCATTCTACCTAAGAAACAGAAAGAACTTCACTTCCTATAGTCTTGCTATCAAATTAATGCCAATATAGTATAGTGCTGTTTACAGTTGCTTCCTCACTTCTAGTTTCTGTTCTGGTTTTCTACTGATTACTGTCTTCCCACACACAGTATAAAGTCTTGCTGCTCATCTTGCATGGACCTTGGCTCAATATATTTTTTGTATAAACATACATAATTACATTTAAAACTTGTGGAATATTACTTCGGTGTTACAGCGATGCATTTCTTTTAAAACTGTATCAGGAAAATACAGGCAATCTTTGGAAATTGAGATGATTATTTCCATAGACTAGCTAAATTTGCAGTTAAGATAAAACAAAATAATTATTTAGTTCTTAAAATGTGAGAATATAAATTGAGGATTTCATTTGAGTTTTTGGGGTATCAGTGCTAAGTATAAATGAAACACTAGGTATATAGAAAACACTGACTCATGCAATTTGTGTCTTTAGAGCCATTGTCTCACATGTGTGAGTTAAGTGGTAGATTATGTCTGGTTTTCCAGCGTGACTGTAGTGCAATTTAACACAGCGCTGTGCAGAAGGCAGCATAGGAGAGGGCAGTCCCCTTACTTCCCTTTCTGTCCCTGACAAGGTTACACATTTTAGTAGCAGTGGTGGTAGAGACAGAGGGGCTGGACTGGAGGGCTGTGTCGAGCTGACCTTATTGGCTCTGTGGTTTCCAAAACCTCTTCTATGCTCTCCTAGCACATACCAGGGAACTTCTAAACTATTTGCAAAATAGGCCTGAAAAAACCAAGACAGGGTAATGGCGGTTTGTTATGTAAATTTATCTTATTGTTAGGGATTCTTGCCCATTGTTAGAAACTAATTCACAACATTTTATTTTACATATGTCATTCTCATTGTTTAACCCATTAAATAATTAATGTTTGCAGAAATGAAATCTAATCTGAAAGTCAAAGCATTCTATGTTCCGTCATGAACTATTTTGTGGTAAGTAAAATAATTGTTAAAGATGTACAGTATTTCACAGCTATTGTGAAAGAAGAATCAGAATAAATGATTTATTTTATTCTTTAAAATAATTGTGTGATATTTTGGTCTGAAAATTCACCAAAAATTAAGCTTTGTAGATAGGATTTCTTATGTAACGTTCCTTGATAGCTAGACTAAAAAAAGGAAAATAAAATACAAATTAATGTGATATTTTGAGCTTCACAGTTGCTCATTATATGCTAATAACATTTTAAAATTTTAAAGATAAAAACTGACATAAGATATAACTTGTTAAGCACTTTAATTTTATCTGCATTTTTTGTGTCAAAAATAATTTTAATATTAAAGGACAACTGTAGACTCCTAATGACTTGAATACAGTTTGACTGTTTTCATGAAGTGCTCTGTGGGATGTCAGAATATTTAATTCAGGATGTTAAAAACATCCCAAAATGTCACAATAATTATATCACAGCAGGCAATTAAAACACTGGAAAATGCCAACTGACTAAGTGTGTTCTCTGTTATTTAGGAAACTAATGAGTGAGTGACACATATAGCAGAAAATACAAATTATGGCCACAAAATCCAATATACATTATAATTGATTTTAATATAAATGTGTATTAAAATAAAACAACCTGTGTTAACAAAAACAAAGAAATATTTATTTAAAGCTGGTATTTCATCTACATTCCCTATAATTCCCCAGGCATTAGAAATTGTTCTTAAGTTTCCCCTTCATTATTTAGTTAATTAGTTATATATTTGTGTTATGACACTGTAATAAAGGCTTGTTCTTGAAGCCCTTACTAACTACAGTGGTTCCATTCACTGCACTGCAATAGTCTCTGCCAAATTCTCCATGTGTCCTTAAATTAGTCTAAGGGCAGCCAGGGGAGATCTGTGTGCTTGTGGGGTGGAAAATACAACTCCCTCCACAGCAGGTAAAATCTGTATGGACTTGGGGAAGGTACAGCACAAGTAAGGATGCTGATTCCTAGACACAAAGCAATAGAGGCTAGGAGTTCTTCTAGCAGAGCTCCTGCATTTGAAGGCAATGGGTTAATTGAAGTTACAATTCAATAAGAGAGATGCTTTTGATTTAATTTGTACAGGGATTTAATCCATAATTATGAAACCAACATCCTATGTTAGCAGACAGTATGGAAGTGAACTCATTCAACTTGCGGGAAAGAAGTACTGTAAGAAGCATAACTATTCAAAAAACAAGAAAAAGGAGGGATTTAATAAAGATGACAGTAGGCAATTATTCTCATTAGTTAATGAGCCTCAATTAACTATTATTACTGAAGCTGAATTGCTTAAATAATAGAAAAATATATGAAATGCCAGGCAGAAAAAGAAACTGCGAGAGGTAACGGAGGAGTCACTGTTACTGCTCCTATGCAAGGCTACAGTAGGCAACAATTTCCTTGCTCCATTTTTAGGTTTTCCCCATTACCTGGGGATTCAATAGCAGGTAGCAGAGTTTACAAAGAGTTTACAAAGTTGTTTGTTCTTGCCCCTTCCCTTAAGGAGACCTGAACATTTGTGGAACTGCAAGGTGAACTGGATCTGGCAAATATTTGGTTAAAAACTAAACACCCAACTGTAATTTTCATGGATGTGAGATCTACGTTTGGTGCACTATGTGTTTTCCAGAATGCTAGTGCTAGCACCAGAGAGGGAACAGGAACAAGGAAGGGGGAAGGCAGGCTCAACTCCCTCAGCAGTAGTGTGGATTTATACTGAATTAAACTAATTGGGGAATCATGACATAAAGCACTGTGTTATGTTCCTAATTGCAACAGTTCAGACAGAATGAATTATTGCTGCATTGACTTGAGCACTGGAAAGTCAGCATTTAGCACTCTTTTAAAATTACTACTCTTTTCAGTTCCTTCCAATTCCTTGACATGAAATAATCCTCAGATTTCTGTAACAGAGCTGAGTGCACTAAATACCTCAAAGGCATCTAGGAAAAAGAGGAATAGTTACCCTGGTTTGGTTTTTTTTTTTTTTTTTTT